>CM031080.1:35490533-35573617 GCA_018257905.1 Gillenia trifoliata | reverse complement strand
ATATGCTAAATTAAATAATTTTTTGTACACCTAATTTTGATCACCCATAATTAAATATATATATATTTTTCTGGATATCCATGTAAACAACAACGCAATACTAGATGACCAACACGTGTACCACAGGGGCAATTTTAATCGAGCTGTCCAAAAGAGAGGATAGACAGCTCAAAAACTCAAAGGGGCATTTTCGTCAATGACGGAAATGAAATTAAACAAACTAAGTGGGGGCAAAATTGTCAGCACACTGTAGTTATGAACAGTGTTTCAGTTCATTTTGAGTTTTAGTAAATATATAATTTATAATATTCTTAAATTATCTCTACTTAAAAATAGAGAAAAAAAATTGACACAAGCATCTCAATCGTGAATTTAATTCAACCCCGAACCCCTCCCTAACCCTTTCTTCTTCTTCTGCCTCTCCTCATTCCTCTCCAAAAACAATAAATCTCAGTCCCCATCCAACTTAGAGCCCATCACCCTCATCAGTACTATTAAAATTTATGGGCTAATTACATTTTACACTCTCAAAGTTTGAGGTGATTTTTAAATTGTGCTATGATGTTTCAATTTTCTCACATTGCGTTCTAAGGTTTTGAAATTGTATTAATTTACACATTTTGTATATTTAAATGTCTAATTATCTATTAAATTGATAAGTTTTTTAGGCTATATGGTACAAATGTGGCTTACATGTCAACCCAATTACAAATTTCATGCTCACTATGTCAACAATTTAATGAAAATTCAAATAATTTATTAGACAAAATGTGTAAATTGATACAATTTCAAAACATTACGGGGCAATGTGAGAAAATTGAAACCTCATGGCCCATTTTGAAAATCACCTCAAACCTTGAGGATGTAAAATATAGTTAACCTTAAAATTTATGGCAAAAGCTATGTAGACCCATTAATTGCACAAAGAAATTGGAGAAATAATGGTTTTTCTTCTTTTATTGTAAGCTAAAGCACCACCCCAAGTGGCTGGAAAATGATTGTCGGCAAACCTGTCGATTTGAAGGTGGGAGGAGCGCCAGTCACCATTAGTTCGATGAGGAGTTAAAAAAATGAGAAGAGATATCAGATAAAGGGTATAGGTGGTTGTGCACCCACGAGAGAGAGTTGGGTGGTGGCCGCAACACCATAAAATGATTTGGCTCTAAAACTTAACCCATTCATTTTTTATGTTATTTTAAAATGCTCAGAATTATTCCCTAAAATTTATTTGAAAAATTTGGTAACTTTAACAATGGGATTGTTAGGGCCCAAAAAATTCATGCAAAGGCAAAAGGGTTGAAGACCCAAATGTTTTATACTGTCATACGGTTTTATGCTAATACCAATTTTATATAGTAAGCAAGCTTTTACCTCAGTTTAATTAATTCTCACGCCATGCCAAACAAGAAATATATCACGCCATGCCAAGCACATTCTTTTAAACCCAACACCTACCAAGCTCACATGAACCCAAGACATGTGGTTTCACGGGGCTTGCTTGAGGGGTTGAGGTGTGGAAGGTTACAGAGGTCCACAAGTCTCATGGAAACTCTTCGATAATAGAGACTTTGGTCTACTTGAGAGCACCGAAGTCCAAGCCTATTGCTTGAAGTAGTCCCACGCTGGGTAAGCAAATGAGATAATTTCCAACACCCTATTTTAGTCGTGCACTACTCTACAACAACCTATACACCCAGAACATATGTTTTAAGTGAACCTATTCCTGCACCAAGCTATTCCACCCCTTCCCTGCACCAAGACATGTTTCCCGTGAAACTATTCATGGTGCAACCCATCTCACCTTTTATCCATAGGACACAAAGAAGATTCCATTCCACCCTTTTAGCTGTTGGAAATAAGCCATTTTTGGTGCCTCCTATTATCCATAGGAAATAAGAAGGTTCCAATCCATCCATTTACCCGCCGGAAACAAGTAGTTTCCGGCACACCATTTTACCCAGCAGAAATAAGAGAAAGTCTTCACCCTCTATAAAAGCAAGCCAATATCAAATGAAAAGAGGAGGAGGCTCAGCTGCAAGCAAAAGAGGAAAACCTTTCCTCCCAGCTCCTGAAAATCTCTCTTTAAGCTACAACAAGCTTTCTGCACCAGCCACAAGCGTAGCGGTAACTGGGTGTGATACCTCCAAACGTCAAGGCTAGTCCTAGCCATAGGACTGAGTACTGATACTTGGGTGTTCTACATCTACTGATGAGCAACAGTATAGAAATATGTATGGCAAAAATAATACGAATGTTCTACCTCCAACAATCGCATATGATATGAGTCATGCTAACAATTTAAAGAAAGCAGTGAAAACCATACATAATAATATATTTATCAAAACAAAGACCCACTCACTCACCTGTAAGTAGCTGGGTCGTAGCCCCCTGTCCTAGTAGCCCCGGTAGTCCTTTGGATAAGTCTCACCTATATGAGATATCACTATAATAATGATTAAACTCATAAAGGTTACTAATTAAACTAATTAACGAAACTTATCTCTTGTTTGCTCAACATGGAGGTTCGAAACACTCTGAAAAATACCATATGTACTGCCTCCTAGGTAGTATGCGTAGTCACGAGTCGCCTCGCGTCGACGGAAGTCGAAAATAATGCCCCATGCGCTAGGTCATCCCGCCAGTCAACTGACGGCGTTAGATCTAAAAGAATATTCTAGCATCTTCGTTAAATCTAACGGAATATTCCTAACGGCGTTAAAGGAATATTCCCGGTTTAGACCAGTTGCTGACATCATCGCTGACGTCACCTACCGGTCTGGACCGGGTTTAGGCTGGTCACCGTTGCAACTAGCTCCGGTCGATGGCACCGCCGGTTGCCGCCGTCACTGGAAATTTGGCCGGTTTTTTGGAGAATTTTCAAATCTCTATAACTTCTTCATTTCTTGGCCAAATTTCACGTTCTTTATATCAAAATGAAGCTAGAAAGGAGTAGAATGACAGTGTACCTTTGGTTTGGCCGTACAAGCTCGAGAAATGGCCTGTATTTGCCTCGAAAGGCAGCGGCTACTGTAGCTTGGTCGATCTACGTCAAAACTCAACCAAATCAAGAAAACAACATATGAAAATTCATCTACTCAACGAGAGGAATCCAATGGTGATAAATAGAAACCTCACATCGGTCTAGAATGGAGAGAAAATTACCGGGAATGTCCGGTTCTTCCGCGTGTTTTTCCTATCAAACGGTCGGGAGTTTAGACAAACGGTTTACACCGTTGAGTCTAGGGTGTCGAGACGAAGATGGTGGTGATTTTAGTTCACCTCGGTTAGACGGGTTTTCGTTGACGTGCACTATGCACATATGGTGAGAAAGAGAGAGAGAGAAAAATAAAAGTGAGGAAAAGTGACAAGGAAGAAGAGAAGGAAATGAGATATTTTGAGTTTTGGGGGTATTGTGCACCCACCAAAACAGTAAAATTACATGGTCTCGTGTACAAAATAATCACACACGTGTCCAAAATATCCCCCGAGAATTATTTTATAACAAATGATTTTACGGGATTTTGAAAAGGGTCTCAAACCGATGAAGCCGTAAGTCAGTAAAAACTATTCCGTTAGATCCTAACGGAGATCTTTGGAATATTCCGTTAGATCACGGCGTCGGTGCATATGCTAAATTAAATAATTTTTTGTACACCTAATTTTGATCACCCACAATTAAATATATATTTTTCTGGATATCCATGTAAACAACAACGCAACACGTGTACCACAGGGGCAATTTTAATCGAGCTGTCCAAAAGAGAGGGGCAATTTTAATCGAGCTGTCCAAAAGAGAGGACAGACAGCTCAAAAACTCAAAGGGGCATTTTCGTCAATGACGGAAATGAAATTAAACAAACTAAGTGGGGGCAAAATTGTCAGCACACTGTAGTTATGAACAGTGTTTCAGTTCATTTTGAGTTTTAGTATATATATAATTTATAATATTCTTAAATTGTCAGCACACTGCAGTGACACAAGCATCTCAATCGTGAATTTAATTCAACCCCGAACCCCTCCCTAACCCTTTCTTCTTCTTCTGCCTCTCCTCATTCCTCTCCAAAAACAATAAATCTCAGTCCCCATCCAACTCAGAGCCCATCACCCTCATCAGTACTATTAAAATTTATGAGCTAATTACATTTTACACTCTCAAAGTTTGAGGTGATTTCTAAATTGTGCTATGATGTTTCAATTTTCTCACATTGCGTTCTAAGGTTTTGAAATTGTATCAATTTACACATTTTGTATATTTAAATGACTAATTATCTATTAAATTGATAAGTTTTTTAGGCTATATGGTACAAATGTGGCTTACATGTCAACCCAATTACAAATTTCATGCTCACTATGTCAACAATATAATGAAAATTCAAATAATTTATTAGACAAAATGTGTAAATTGATACAATTTCAAAACATTACGGGGCAATGTGAGAAAATTGAAACCTCATGGCCCATTTTGAAAATCACCTCAAACCTTGAGGGTGTAAAATATAGTTAACCTTAAAATTTTTGGCAAAAGCTATGTAGACCCATTAATTGCACAAAGAAATTGGAGAAATAATGGTTTTTCTTCTTTTATTGTAAGCTAAAGCACCACCCCAAGTGGCTGGAAAATGATTGTCGGCAAACCTGTCGATTTGAAGGTGGGAGGAGCGCCAGTCACCATTAGTTCGATGAGGAGTTAAAAAAATGAGAAGAGATATCAGATAAAGGGTATAGGTGGTTGTGCACCCACGAGAGAGAGTTGGGTGGTGGCCGCAACACCATAAAATGATTTGGCTCTAAAACCTAACCCATTCATTTTTTATGTTATTTTAAAATGCTAAGAATTATTCCCTAAAATTTATTTGAAAAATTTGGTAACTTTAACAATGGGATTGTTAGGGCCCAAAAAATTCACGCAAAGGCAAAAGGGTTGAAGACCCAAATGTTTTATACTGTCATACGGTTTTATGCTAATACCAATTTTATATAGTAAGCAAGCTTTTACCTCAGTTTAATTAATTCTCACGCCATGCCAAACAAGAAATATATCACGCTATGCCAAGCACATTCTTTTAAACCCAACACCTACCAAGCTCACATGAACCCAAGACATGTGGTTTCACGGGGCTTGCTTGAAGGGTTGAGGTGTGGAAGGTTACAGAGGTCCATAAGTCTCATGGAAACTCTTCGATAATATAGACTTTGGTCTACTTGGGAGCACCGAAGTCCAAGCCTATTGCTTGAAGTAGTCCCACGCTGGGTAAGCAAATGAGATAATTTCCAACACCCTATTTTAGTTGTGCACTACTCTACAACAATCTATACACCCAGAACATATGTTTTATCCATAGGACACCAAGAAGATTCCATTCCACCCTTTTAGCTGTTGGAAATAAGCCATTTTCGGTGCCTCCTATTATCCATAGGAAATAAGAAGGTTCCAATCCATCCATTTACCCGCCGGAAACAAGTAGTTTCCGGCACACCATTTTACCTAGCAGAAATAAGAGAAAGTCTTCACCCTTTACAAAAGCAAGCCAATATCAAATGAAAGGAGGAGGAGGCTCAGCTGCAAGCAAAAGAGGAAAACCTTTCCTCCTAGCTCATGAAAATCTCTCTTTAAGCTACAACAAGCTTTCTGCACCAGCCACAAGCTTAGCCTCAAGCTTCCTACTCTCCTGCTTCCAATTGTTTCCTTTCCATCTACTGTAAAAACACCAAATCCATAAGCCGAGCCTTAAGTTCCTCATTTTCCTACACATGAATACAACCACCAGGACTAACTCATTCACCATCAAAATCTCTTAGAAACCCTCACACTAAACTTAAGCCTAATTAACACCAAATATCATCTCATTTGCTAAACTTGTGGATCTCTAGCTCCCACACTTCAAGCTCTCATGCCAAGCCTTTTTCAACAATAACTCGTCAGCTCAACTGCCCCCAGGAAGAAGAACTTGACAGCCGCGGAAAGCACTTCAACAGCCCCCTCGGAAGAAGAACTTTGACAACCGCAGAAAGCACTTCAAAGCCGCTGGAAATACTTTATCATCGCTGGAAGCATTCAACGTAACATCAAATCAAGTACTTATGAGCTGCTGGAACAACAACAAAGTATTCCCTAGGACTCGCTTCTCCTTCCGGATCCTTTGGGCCTAGTTCTCGCTAACTCAGAAATGGGGCGCAAAGGCTTCGTAAAAACCCAGTAAAGACTTCCAACAAAAAAGACCCTAATAGGGATACAATGGTCATTAAAATAAGAAAAATTTATGAGTGTTCAGTGTAACATCCCGTAAAAAGTTTGTTATAAAATAATTTCCGGGGGATATTTTGGACACATGCGTGATTATTTTGTACACGGAATAATGTGATCTTACTGTTTTGGTGAGTGCACAATACTCCCAAAACCCAAAATATCTCAATTTTTCTCTTCTTCCCCGTCTAATTTTTCCCTTATCCTCATTTTTCTTTTTCCTTCTCTTTTTCTCACCGTATGTGCACAATGCACGCAGACGAAAAATCGTTGAACCGAGGCGAACTAAAATCACCACCATCTTCATCTCGACGCCCTGGACTCAACGTTGCAAACCGTTCATCCAAACTCCCAACCGTTTGACGGGAAAAGCTCACGGAAGAACCATACATTTTCGGTAATTTTCTCGCCATTCTAGACCGAGGTGAGGTTTCTAACTACCACCATTGGGTTCCTCTTGTTGAGTAGATGAATTTTCATATGTGGTTTATTTGATTTGGTTGAGTTTTGACATAGATCTACAAAGCTATAGTAGCCGCGGCCTTTCGAGGCAATTACAAGCCATTTCTCGAGCTTGTATGGCCAAACCAAAGGTACACCGTCATTCTACTCATCTCTAGCTTCATTTTGACATAAAGAACGTGAAATTTGGCTAAGAAAGGAAGAAGATAGGAATTTTAGAAAATTTCCCAGTTTTTCGGCGAGTTTGTCAGCGGCGGACGGCAGCAAAAAAAAGTTGCAGCGGCGACTGGCGCTGACGTCAGTGATGGCGTCAGTAACCGAGCCAAACCGGTCCAGACCGGCTGATTACATCAGCAGACCGGAGAATATTCCAGGGAATATTCCTTTTAACGGCGTTAGGAATATTCCGTTAGATCTAACGGAGATGCTGGAATATTCCGTTAGATCTAACGGCGTCAGTTGACACCGTTAGTTTGACCGGCGCATTGACTCAGCGCGTGAGGGCGCGTGGGACACTATTTTTCAATTCCGTCAATTCGAGGCGACTTGTGACGACACGTACTACCTCTGGCCAGTACGTATGGTATGTTACGGAGTGTTTCGGACCTCCGTGTTGAGCAAACAAGGGATAGGTTTAATTAATTAGTTTAATTCTAACCTTTATGAGTTTAATCATTACTATAGTGATATCTCATATAGGTGAGACTTATCTAGAGGACTACCGGGGTTACCCAGGACAAGGGGGCTACTTACAGGTGAGTGAGTGGGTCTTTATTTTGGTAACTGTATATTTATGTATGGTTTTCAATGCTTTCTTTAAATTGTTAGCATAACTCATATCATTTGCGAATGTTGGAGGTAGAACATTCGTATTATATTGCCATACATGTTTCTATACTGTTGCTCATCAGTAGATGTATAACACCCCGAGTATCAGTACTCAGTCTTGTGGTCAGGACTAGCCTTGACGTTTGGAGATGTCACTACCAGTACTGCTACACAACTTTGGATCCATTGTAGGTATTAGCCTGTTCTAGGTTGCACTAGGCAACTCGAACTTGTGTGACGCACTTTGTGCACAACGCTTAGCGTTAAACTCGCGTCATTGTAGTACTTAGCGTATTACTTATATACCTAGCCTGTTCCTCGTAGCTTATCTACTTGGGCTTGTGTGTTTACATATGGGTGAGCAATCAGTCATTGATTTTCGGGGAGTACCCGTGTTTTGAGCAGTCAGTTTGATTAACGGGGAGTACCCATATTACTATTATAGTATTTTGAGGATCATACAGGGGAGTATGACGTATTGTCAAAAACTATACTTGTTTTCCAGCGAGGGGATAGTATGCTCTTGAAAACAAAGGTTTTATCAAACTTTGCTTTTTGACCCACTCACCTTTTTATGTTTTGCGCCCATCTAGGACCTAGTGGCAGATTTGATTATCAGTGAGACGAGGGCTTACTTCGGCTGTGGTTGGTGGTTCTGACACTTCCTCCGGATTATGTAGGATTCACTCCTACTTTTAGTTAATTTCTATTTATCCATCCTCACGAGGATGTGAATGTTTGTATTTCTTGCACTATTTACTTTGTTCTGACTGTTATGCACCTGTAATAATGGGTTTTACCCATCACCACACTCTGACTTCCGCTTCCAACTCTAAATCTATTCACTTTTTCTCATACACATGCATAATTGGCTTTCGTCACTTAACACGTGTCGACCAGCACTTCCCGACACTTGGTGTGTCAGGATCGGGATGTGTCATTCAAAGATAAAAATAGGTGTACAAAGAATCACTTTAATTGATACATCTCGATCCTGCCACGCCAGGTGTCGGAAAATGCTGGCCAACACGTGTTAAGTGACGAAAACCAATTATGCATGTATATGTGAAAAAGTGAGTAGATATAGAGTTGGAAGTGGAAGTAAGAGTGCAGTGATGGGTAAAACCCATTGTTACAGGTGCATAACAATCAGAGCATAGTATATAGTGCATAGAATAAAAACATTCACATCCTCGTGAGGATGGATATGTAAAAATTAACTAAAAGTATGAACAAATCCTACATAATTTGGAGAAACTGTTAGAACCACCAAGCACAGCCAAAGTAAGCCCTCGTCTCACTGGTAATCAAATCCATCACTAGGTCCTGGAGAGGTGCAAAACATAAAAAGGTGAGTGGGTCAAAAAGCAAAGTTTGATAAAACCTTTGTTTTCAAGAACATACTATCCCCTTGTTGGAAAACATGTATAGTTTTTGAAAATACGTCATACTCCCCGATATGATCCTCAAAATACTATAATAGTAATACGAGTACTCCCCAAAAATCAAACTGAATGCTCAAATCACGGGTACTCCCTAAAAATCAGACTGACTACTCAAAACACGGGTACTCCCAAAAAATCAGACTAACTGCTCATCCATATGTAAACACACAAGCCTAAGTAGATAAGCTACGAGGACATGCTAGGTATATAAGAAATACGCTGAGTACTACAATGACGCGAGTCTAACGCTAATTGTTGTGCGCAAAACGCGTTACACACAAGTTCGAGTTGCCTAGTGCAACCTAGAACAAGCTAGTACCTACAATGGATCCAAAGTTGCGTAGCGGTAATTGGGTGTGATACCTCCAAACGTCAAGGCTAGTCCTAGCCATAGGACTGAGTACTGATACTTGGGTGTTCTACATCTACTGATGAGCAACAGTATAGAAAAATGTATGGCAAAAATAATACGAATGTTCTACCTCCAACAATCGCATATGATATGAGTCGTGCTAACAATTTAAAGAAAGCAGTGAAAACCATACATAATAATATATTTATCAAAACAAAGACCCACTCACTTACCTGTAAGTAGCTGGGTCGTAGCCCCCTGTCCTAGTAGCCCCGGTAGTTCTTTGGATAAGTCTCACCTATATGAGATATCACTATAATAATGATTAAACTCATAAAGGTTACTAATTAAACTAATTAACGACACTTATCTCTTGTTTGCTCAACACAGAGGTTTGAAACACTCTGAAAAATACCATATGTACTGCCCCTAGGTAGTATGCGTAGTCACGAGTCGCCTCGCGTCGACGGAAGTCGAAAATAATGCCCCATGCGCTAGGTCATCCCGCCAGTCAACTGACGGCATTAGATCTAAAAGAATATTCTAGCATCTTCGTTAAATCTAACGGAATATTCCTAACGGCGTTAAAGGAATATTCCCAGTTTGGACCGGTTGCGGACGTCATCGCTGACGTCACCTACCGGTCTGGACCGGGTTTAGGTTGGTCGCCGCTGCAACTAGCTCCGGTCGATGGCACCGCCGGTTGCCGCCATCACTGGAAATTTGGCCGGTTTTTTGGAGAATTTTCAAATCTCTATAACTTCTTCATTTCTTGGCCAAATTTCACGTTCTTTATATCACAATGAAGCTAGAGAGGAGTAGAATGACGGTGTACCTTTGGTTTGGCCGTACAAGCTCGGGAAATGGCCTGTATTTGCCTCGAAAGGCAGCGGCTACTGTAGCTTTGTCGATCTACGTCAAAACTCAACCAAATCAAGCAAACAACATATGAAAATTCATCTACTCAACGAGAGGAATCCAATATGCTAAATTAAATAATTTTTTGTACACCTAATTTTGATCACCCACAATTAAATATATATTTTTCTGGATATCCATGTAAACAACAACGCAACACGTGTACCACAGGGGCAATTTTAATCGAGCTGTCCAAAAGAGAGGGGCAATTTTAATCGAGCTGTCCAAAAGAGAGGACAGACAGCTCAAAAACTCAAAGGGGCATTTTCGTCAATGACGGAAATGAAATTAAACAAACTAAGTGGGGGCAAAATTGTCAGCACACTGTAGTTATGAACAGTGTTTCAGTTCATTTTGAGTTTTAGTATATATATAATTTATAATATTCTTAAATTGTCAGCACACTGCAGTGACACAAGCATCTCAATCGTGAATTTAATTCAACCCCGAACCCCTCCCTAACCCTTTCTTCTTCTTCTGCCTCTCCTCATTCCTCTCCAAAAACAATAAATCTCAGTCCCCATCCAACTCAGAGCCCATCACCCTCATCAGTACTATTAAAATTTATGAGCTAATTACATTTTACACTCTCAAAGTTTGAGGTGATTTCTAAATTGTGCTATGATGTTTCAATTTTCTCACATTGCGTTCTAAGGTTTTGAAATTGTATCAATTTACACATTTTGTATATTTAAATGACTAATTATCTATTAAATTGATAAGTTTTTTAGGCTATATGGTACAAATGTGGCTTACATGTCAACCCAATTACAAATTTCATGCTCACTATGTCAACAATATAATGAAAATTCAAATAATTTATTAGACAAAATGTGTAAATTGATACAATTTCAAAACATTACGGGGCAATGTGAGAAAATTGAAACCTCATGGCCCATTTTGAAAATCACCTCAAACCTTGAGGGTGTAAAATATAGTTAACCTTAAAATTTTTGGCAAAAGCTATGTAGACCCATTAATTGCACAAAGAAATTGGAGAAATAATGGTTTTTCTTCTTTTATTGTAAGCTAAAGCACCACCCCAAGTGGCTGGAAAATGATTGTCGGCAAACCTGTCGATTTGAAGGTGGGAGGAGCGCCAGTCACCATTAGTTCGATGAGGAGTTAAAAAAATGAGAAGAGATATCAGATAAAGGGTATAGGTGGTTGTGCACCCACGAGAGAGAGTTGGGTGGTGGCCGCAACACCATAAAATGATTTGGCTCTAAAACCTAACCCATTCATTTTTTATGTTATTTTAAAATGCTAAGAATTATTCCCTAAAATTTATTTGAAAAATTTGGTAACTTTAACAATGGGATTGTTAGGGCCCAAAAAATTCACGCAAAGGCAAAAGGGTTGAAGACCCAAATGTTTTATACTGTCATACGGTTTTATGCTAATACCAATTTTATATAGTAAGCAAGCTTTTACCTCAGTTTAATTAATTCTCACGCCATGCCAAACAAGAAATATATCACGCTATGCCAAGCACATTCTTTTAAACCCAACACCTACCAAGCTCACATGAACCCAAGACATGTGGTTTCACGGGGCTTGCTTGAAGGGTTGAGGTGTGGAAGGTTACAGAGGTCCATAAGTCTCATGGAAACTCTTCGATAATATAGACTTTGGTCTACTTGGGAGCACCGAAGTCCAAGCCTATTGCTTGAAGTAGTCCCACGCTGGGTAAGCAAATGAGATAATTTCCAACACCCTATTTTAGTTGTGCACTACTCTACAACAATCTATACACCCAGAACATATGTTTTATCCATAGGACACCAAGAAGATTCCATTCCACCCTTTTAGCTGTTGGAAATAAGCCATTTTCGGTGCCTCCTATTATCCATAGGAAATAAGAAGGTTCCAATCCATCCATTTACCCGCCGGAAACAAGTAGTTTCCGGCACACCATTTTACCTAGCAGAAATAAGAGAAAGTCTTCACCCTTTACAAAAGCAAGCCAATATCAAATGAAAGGAGGAGGAGGCTCAGCTGCAAGCAAAAGAGGAAAACCTTTCCTCCTAGCTCATGAAAATCTCTCTTTAAGCTACAACAAGCTTTCTGCACCAGCCACAAGCTTAGCCTCAAGCTTCCTACTCTCCTGCTTCCAATTGTTTCCTTTCCATCTACTGTAAAAACACCAAATCCATAAGCCGAGCCTTAAGTTCCTCATTTTCCTACACATGAATACAACCACCAGGACTAACTCATTCACCATCAAAATCTCTTAGAAACCCTCACACTAAACTTAAGCCTAATTAACACCAAATATCATCTCATTTGCTAAACTTGTGGATCTCTAGCTCCCACACTTCAAGCTCTCATGCCAAGCCTTTTTCAACAATAACTCGTCAGCTCAACTGCCCCCAGGAAGAAGAACTTGACAGCCGCGGAAAGCACTTCAACAGCCCCCTCGGAAGAAGAACTTTGACAACCGCAGAAAGCACTTCAAAGCCGCTGGAAATACTTTATCATCGCTGGAAGCATTCAACGTAACATCAAATCAAGTACTTATGAGCTGCTGGAACAACAACAAAGTATTCCCTAGGACTCGCTTCTCCTTCCGGATCCTTTGGGCCTAGTTCTCGCTAACTCAGAAATGGGGCGCAAAGGCTTCGTAAAAACCCAGTAAAGACTTCCAACAAAAAAGACCCTAATAGGGATACAATGGTCATTAAAATAAGAAAAATTTATGAGTGTTCAGTGTAACATCCCGTAAAAAGTTTGTTATAAAATAATTTCCGGGGGATATTTTGGACACATGCGTGATTATTTTGTACACGGAATAATGTGATCTTACTGTTTTGGTGAGTGCACAATACTCCCAAAACCCAAAATATCTCAATTTTTCTCTTCTTCCCCGTCTAATTTTTCCCTTATCCTCATTTTTCTTTTTCCTTCTCTTTTTCTCACCGTATGTGCACAATGCACGCAGACGAAAAATCGTTGAACCGAGGCGAACTAAAATCACCACCATCTTCATCTCGACGCCCTGGACTCAACGTTGCAAACCGTTCATCCAAACTCCCAACCGTTTGACGGGAAAAGCTCACGGAAGAACCATACATTTTCGGTAATTTTCTCGCCATTCTAGACCGAGGTGAGGTTTCTAACTACCACCATTGGGTTCCTCTTGTTGAGTAGATGAATTTTCATATGTGGTTTATTTGATTTGGTTGAGTTTTGACATAGATCTACAAAGCTATAGTAGCCGCGGCCTTTCGAGGCAATTACAAGCCATTTCTCGAGCTTGTATGGCCAAACCAAAGGTACACCGTCATTCTACTCATCTCTAGCTTCATTTTGACATAAAGAACGTGAAATTTGGCTAAGAAAGGAAGAAGATAGGAATTTTAGAAAATTTCCCAGTTTTTCGGCGAGTTTGTCAGCGGCGGACGGCAGCAAAAAAAAGTTGCAGCGGCGACTGGCGCTGACGTCAGTGATGGCGTCAGTAACCGAGCCAAACCGGTCCAGACCGGCTGATTACATCAGCAGACCGGAGAATATTCCAGGGAATATTCCTTTTAACGGCGTTAGGAATATTCCGTTAGATCTAACGGAGATGCTGGAATATTCCGTTAGATCTAACGGCGTCAGTTGACACCGTTAGTTTGACCGGCGCATTGACTCAGCGCGTGAGGGCGCGTGGGACACTATTTTTCAATTCCGTCAATTCGAGGCGACTTGTGACGACACGTACTACCTCTGGCCAGTACGTATGGTATGTTACGGAGTGTTTCGGACCTCCGTGTTGAGCAAACAAGGGATAGGTTTAATTAATTAGTTTAATTCTAACCTTTATGAGTTTAATCATTACTATAGTGATATCTCATATAGGTGAGACTTATCTAGAGGACTACCGGGGTTACCCAGGACAAGGGGGCTACTTACAGGTGAGTGAGTGGGTCTTTATTTTGGTAACTGTATATTTATGTATGGTTTTCAATGCTTTCTTTAAATTGTTAGCATAACTCATATCATTTGCGAATGTTGGAGGTAGAACATTCGTATTATATTGCCATACATGTTTCTATACTGTTGCTCATCAGTAGATGTATAACACCCCGAGTATCAGTACTCAGTCTTGTGGTCAGGACTAGCCTTGACGTTTGGAGATGTCACTACCAGTACTGCTACACAACTTTGGATCCATTGTAGGTATTAGCCTGTTCTAGGTTGCACTAGGCAACTCGAACTTGTGTGACGCACTTTGTGCACAACGCTTAGCGTTAAACTCGCGTCATTGTAGTACTTAGCGTATTACTTATATACCTAGCCTGTTCCTCGTAGCTTATCTACTTGGGCTTGTGTGTTTACATATGGGTGAGCAATCAGTCATTGATTTTCGGGGAGTACCCGTGTTTTGAGCAGTCAGTTTGATTAACGGGGAGTACCCATATTACTATTATAGTATTTTGAGGATCATACAGGGGAGTATGACGTATTGTCAAAAACTATACTTGTTTTCCAGCGAGGGGATAGTATGCTCTTGAAAACAAAGGTTTTATCAAACTTTGCTTTTTGACCCACTCACCTTTTTATGTTTTGCGCCCATCTAGGACCTAGTGGCAGATTTGATTATCAGTGAGACGAGGGCTTACTTCGGCTGTGGTTGGTGGTTCTGACACTTCCTCCGGATTATGTAGGATTCACTCCTACTTTTAGTTAATTTCTATTTATCCATCCTCACGAGGATGTGAATGTTTGTATTTCTTGCACTATTTACTTTGTTCTGACTGTTATGCACCTGTAATAATGGGTTTTACCCATCACCACACTCTGACTTCCGCTTCCAACTCTAAATCTATTCACTTTTTCTCATACACATGCATAATTGGCTTTCGTCACTTAACACGTGTCGACCAGCACTTCCCGACACTTGGTGTGTCAGGATCGGGATGTGTCATTCAAAGATAAAAATAGGTGTACAAAGAATCACTTTAATTGATACATCTCGATCCTGCCACGCCAGGTGTCGGAAAATGCTGGCCAACACGTGTTAAGTGACGAAAACCAATTATGCATGTATATGTGAAAAAGTGAGTAGATATAGAGTTGGAAGTGGAAGTAAGAGTGCAGTGATGGGTAAAACCCATTGTTACAGGTGCATAACAATCAGAGCATAGTATATAGTGCATAGAATAAAAACATTCACATCCTCGTGAGGATGGATATGTAAAAATTAACTAAAAGTATGAACAAATCCTACATAATTTGGAGAAACTGTTAGAACCACCAAGCACAGCCAAAGTAAGCCCTCGTCTCACTGGTAATCAAATCCATCACTAGGTCCTGGAGAGGTGCAAAACATAAAAAGGTGAGTGGGTCAAAAAGCAAAGTTTGATAAAACCTTTGTTTTCAAGAACATACTATCCCCTTGTTGGAAAACATGTATAGTTTTTGAAAATACGTCATACTCCCCGATATGATCCTCAAAATACTATAATAGTAATACGAGTACTCCCCAAAAATCAAACTGAATGCTCAAATCACGGGTACTCCCTAAAAATCAGACTGACTACTCAAAACACGGGTACTCCCAAAAAATCAGACTAACTGCTCATCCATATGTAAACACACAAGCCTAAGTAGATAAGCTACGAGGACATGCTAGGTATATAAGAAATACGCTGAGTACTACAATGACGCGAGTCTAACGCTAATTGTTGTGCGCAAAACGCGTTACACACAAGTTCGAGTTGCCTAGTGCAACCTAGAACAAGCTAGTACCTACAATGGATCCAAAGTTGCGTAGCGGTAATTGGGTGTGATACCTCCAAACGTCAAGGCTAGTCCTAGCCATAGGACTGAGTACTGATACTTGGGTGTTCTACATCTACTGATGAGCAACAGTATAGAAAAATGTATGGCAAAAATAATACGAATGTTCTACCTCCAACAATCGCATATGATATGAGTCGTGCTAACAATTTAAAGAAAGCAGTGAAAACCATACATAATAATATATTTATCAAAACAAAGACCCACTCACTTACCTGTAAGTAGCTGGGTCGTAGCCCCCTGTCCTAGTAGCCCCGGTAGTTCTTTGGATAAGTCTCACCTATATGAGATATCACTATAATAATGATTAAACTCATAAAGGTTACTAATTAAACTAATTAACGACACTTATCTCTTGTTTGCTCAACACAGAGGTTTGAAACACTCTGAAAAATACCATATGTACTGCCCCTAGGTAGTATGCGTAGTCACGAGTCGCCTCGCGTCGACGGAAGTCGAAAATAATGCCCCATGCGCTAGGTCATCCCGCCAGTCAACTGACGGCATTAGATCTAAAAGAATATTCTAGCATCTTCGTTAAATCTAACGGAATATTCCTAACGGCGTTAAAGGAATATTCCCAGTTTGGACCGGTTGCGGACGTCATCGCTGACGTCACCTACCGGTCTGGACCGGGTTTAGGTTGGTCGCCGCTGCAACTAGCTCCGGTCGATGGCACCGCCGGTTGCCGCCATCACTGGAAATTTGGCCGGTTTTTTGGAGAATTTTCAAATCTCTATAACTTCTTCATTTCTTGGCCAAATTTCACGTTCTTTATATCACAATGAAGCTAGAGAGGAGTAGAATGACGGTGTACCTTTGGTTTGGCCGTACAAGCTCGGGAAATGGCCTGTATTTGCCTCGAAAGGCAGCGGCTACTGTAGCTTTGTCGATCTACGTCAAAACTCAACCAAATCAAGCAAACAACATATGAAAATTCATCTACTCAACGAGAGGAATCCAATGGTGATAGTTAGAAACCTCACATCGGTCTAGAATGGAGAGAAAATTGCCGGGAATGTCCGGTTCTTCCGCGTGTTTTTCCCGTCAAACGGTCGGGAGTTTAGACAAACGGTTTACACCGTTGAGTCCAGGGTGTCGAGACGAAGATGGTGGTGATTTTAGTTCACCTTGGTTTGACGGGTTTTCGTGGACGTGCACTATGCACATATGGTGAGAAAGAGAGAGAGAGAAAAATAAAAGTGAGGAAAAGTGACAAGGAAGAAGAGAAGGAAATGAGATATTTTGAGTTTTGGGGGTATTGTGCACCCACCAAAATAGTAAAATTACATGGTCTCGTGTACAAAATAATCACACACGTGTCCAAAATATCCCCCGAGAATCATTTTATAACAAATGATTTTACGGGATTTTGAAAAGAGTCTCAAACCGATGAAGCCGTAAGTCAGTAAAAATCTACAGAAAGAGAAAAAAATTTTCTTTAACACTATTTAATTTCCGAAGAGAATCGATTTTCATGATTGAACGTACCTTAGGTTTTATATTGCTGTTTTTCAAGTGTTTACACATGAATTATAAGAGATTTTGTAGTGAAAAATACATTTTCTAGAATATGAAGACGATAATTTGGTGTTATGGCAAGGAAAAGAAAAACAAAACAAGAAACCAAAAACCCAAAACTCCAAAAAAAAAAAAGAGAAAAAAAGGGAAGGATCGGTATGAAGCTACCCATTCGCCATCGTAACGATCGAGTGGACAGCTCCGACTCCTGGTGGAGGGGATCGGTAGTACCATACCGATCGTTACCTCTATTCCGATTCTTTTTGTTTTTTTCTGCTTTTGCCCCTTTTTCTATTGGTTTTTGTTTGTTTTTTTCTTTATACGTTATTTTATTTGAGCCGTCTTTGTTTGCCATATAAGATGTAGATTGGACTCTACAAAAGAGGAGATGCCACTTCATTCTCAAAGAGACCCTCTTTCAAGGGTCCGGGTTTCTTTTTCTCAAATACAAAATTTTTTTATCAAATTATGCACTTTTCTCTCTCATGAGCAATAAAAACCATTAGAGCTAAGTGAATGAAGAATACGCAATGCAGACACAAGAATGAACAAGCGGTGAATACCAATATCGCTTAAAATTTATGTTGTCACCAAATGGAATGATTGAGCTGGATCGAACTAAGTATTTCCCCAAGCCACGGATTGTATTCCACAAACTCATGAGGAGAATAGGAAATCCACAAGCCGTAGTTTGAGGGTTTTGCCAACACCTAAGCCATTAATGTACGCACTCCTATTACTTCTTCTGAAAAACCCCTTATATGGCGGTACTAGATGAATCTTCAATCAAAAGGCGCTACATATGATCAACCAAAGCTAAACTATCCTCGCGGCGCTACCGCCAATAGGATCAATTAAAATTCTTGCTTTAGACCTTGACTTAGAACATATCAAACCGTGATGCATTTAATATATCTCATGCAAATGATTAGTTGAAAAAACGAGCTTTTTGATAAGCCTATTTTGGAAAGAGTCTCAAACCGATGAAGCCGTAAGTCAAGAGCAAGAAAAACCTGGGCGTAAAGAGTAAAAAATTTCTTTAACACTATTTAATTCTCCGAAGAGAATCGATTTTCATGATTGAACGACCTTTAGGTTTTAGATTGCTGCTTTTCAAGTGTTTACACATGAACTATAAGAGATTTTGTAGTGAAACATACATTTTCCGTAATATGAAGACGATAATTTGGTGTTATGGCAAGGAAAGAAAAAACAAAACAAGAAACGAAACAACCCAAAAAAAAAAGAAAAAAAGCGGGAAGGATCGGTTCAAGCTACCATTCGCCATAGTAACGATCGGGTGGATGTACTCCCAACTCCTCGATGATGATCGGGTAGTACCATACCGATCAAGCACGGTCATTTCGATTTTTTTTTTTGTTTTTACGTTTTGTCTCTTTTTCTATTGGCTTCTTGTTTGTTTTCTCTTTATAATGCCATTTTATCTGAGCCGCTTTTGTTTGCCACATAAGATGTGATTGACTACAGCAGAGATGCCACTTCATTCTCGAAGAGACCCCTCTTCAAGGTCCGACTTCTTTTTCTCAAATACAAATTTTTTTTTATCAAATTCATGCACTTTTCCTCATGAGCAAATAAAACCACTAGAGCTATGATGAAGAATACGTAATGCACACAAGAATGAACAACGGGTGTGAATACCACATTTCGGCGAAAATTTATGTTGTCACTAAAATGGAATGATTGAGTTGGATCAACGCCTCTTTCGCTAAGGCACGCGATCAGCCCTACAACCAAGGAGGAGAATAGGAACCATGTTGAGTTTGAGGCTTCGCACACTTAGCGTACAGACAAGATCTTCTATTACTTAAAACTCCTTATATGGCGGTATTCAGATGAATTTTCAACTGTACATGCGGTTGCATATGATCAACCAAAGCTAAACTATCCGCAAGGGCCAGCCAAGAGGATCAATTAAAATTCCAGCTTTAGACCTTGACTCTAGAACATATCAAGACTCAGGATGTGGAGGACTATATCTCGATTCAAAAATGATTAGTTGAAAACGAGCTTTTTGATAAGCCTGCCTTTGAAAAAAGAGTCTCAAACCGATGAAGCCGTAAGTCAAGAAAAATCCCGCTGCAAAGAGAAACAAATTTCTTAATACTTATTTACATTCGAAGAGAATCGATTATGATTGAACGTGATTCTTAGGTTTTATATCATTGCTTTTCAAGCCATAAACAATAACTATAAGAGATTTTGTGGTAATCGAAAATACATTTTCCAGAATATGAAGACGATACTTTTGGTGTTATGGCAAGGAAAGAAAAACAAAACAAAAAACCCAGCCCCCAAAACAAAAAAAAGAAAAAGGGAAGGATCTGTGATGAAGATACCAATTCTTATCTCGTAATTCATCGGGTCGCTGCCTCGACGCTATGTCGCGGAGCTTACCCAGATCGCATTCTATCGTCACCTATTCCGCTTTTTTTTTTTTTTACGTTTTGTCTTTTTTTTTTCTATTGGGTTTTTTGTTTGTTTTTTTCATATAATGCTATTTTATTCTCGAAATAGTTTTGTTCGCCACGTAAGATGTAGATTGGACTCTTCAAAAGAGGAGATGCCACTTCATTCTCGAAAAAGAGACCTCTTCATGGTCCGTTTTTTTCTCAAATACAAAATTTTTTTTTGATCAAATTATGCACTTTTCTCGATGAGCAATAAAAACCACTAGAGCAAGGAATGAAGAATACGCAATGCGTATACAAGAATGAACGGGTGGTGTGAATACCACATTTGCGAAAATTTATGTTGTCACCAAATGGAATGATCGGTGCTGATCGAATCCGCTCTTTTCAAGGCACGTGATTGTATTCGACAAACCAAGGAGGTGAATAGGAACCATGTTGAGTTTGCAGAGGGTTTCGTAACACGCTAGGCGGCGAATAGACAAGACTCCTATTACTTCTTGAAAAACCTCTCTCTTATATGGAGTGCATTTCAGATGAATTTTCAATCAAAAGGCGTGTTGCATATGATCAACCAAAGCTAAACTATCCGCAAGGCCACGCTAAGAGGATCTTAATTAAAATTTCAGTTTTAGACCTTGACTTCCTTAGAACATATCAAGATCAGATGTGGAGTGACTATATCTACTCAAAAATGATTAGTTGAAACGAGCGGATAAGCTCATTTTGAAAAGAGTCTCAAACCGATGAAGCCGTAGTCAAGAAAAACCTACAGAAGAGAAAACAAATTTCTTAACACTCATTTACATTCAAGAGAATCGGATTTTCATGATTGAACGATCGGTTTTATATTGGCCGTGTTTCAAGTGTTTAAACATGAACTATAAGAGATTTTGTACTCTAAAAATACACATTTTCTAGAATATGAAGACGATACTTTTGCAGCAGTGGCAAGGAAAAAGAAAAACAAAACAAAACCAAAATTTTCTTGTAAAACAAAAAAAAAAGAAAAGGGAAGGATCGGGTATGAAGCCACCGATTCTATCTCGTAATTTACTCGGTCGTGGCGCCCGGACGGGGCTGTCGAGGCGATTCAGAGGGATCGCATCGATCGCCACCTATTCCCATTTTTTGTTTTTTACGCTTTTGTCTTTTTTTTTTCTATTGGGCTTTGTTTGCTTTTTTCATATACGCTATTTTATCTGAGCGCTTATTCGCCACGTAAGATGTAGATTGGACTCCCCAAAGAGAGATGCCACTTCATTCTCGAAGAGCATCTCTTCAAGTGTCTCAGTTTCTTTTTTCTCAAATACAAAATTTTTTTGATCAAATTATGTACCTTCATGAGCAATACAAAACTACTAGAGCTATGAATGAAGTAATACTAATGCATACAAGAATGGGCAGAATAAGGGGTGTGAATACCACTCTTCGCGAAAATTTATGTTGTCACCAAATGGAATGATTGAGTTGATCGAATGGCTCCTCTCTTCAAGCCACGTGATTGGCTCCGGCAACCAAGGAGGAGAATAGGAACCATGTTGGAGCTGGAGGGTTTGCACACTTCAGCGGCGACGACAAGCACTTATTACTTGAAAAACCCCTTATATGGCGGACAGATGAATTTTCAATCAAAAAGGCGTGTTGCATATGATCAACCAAAGCTAAACTATCCGCAGCGCGCCAATAGGATCGACTAAAAATTTTAGTTTTGCACTTGACTCTTAGAACATATCAAGACCGGTGATGTGGAGGACTATATCCGATTCAAAATGATTAGTTGAAAAACGAGTCTATTGTGAAATGACTGGAGGTTTCTTAGAGTAAAACAAATCCCTTGTTGATCTCATCTGATCTCCTCTGATGAAGAGAAAAAGCACTGCAAATGATGCAATAAGTTAAGACTTCATACATTATTAATTTGTAAATCTATTTTTAGCTTCAGTGAATAATTAGTAGATAAGGTGTAAACAACCTTTCAATCTATTATAGCAAAATAGGAGGAATTTTTGAAATTAATGGTGGTTGAATTTTCTTAATGAAGAGAAAAACAGGTACAAACAATGAATATGTAGGCTTGTTCAGACTTCAATTGAGCATTTATGGTTTTTGACTGAAGATCACGAGTGACAATTACATATTTCTTGGCCCCAATTTCATTAGATGGAGTGACATTGTTGCAAAATCTTTACAAAGGTTGAATATAGATCTTTATTATTGATGTCAGCTGAAACTACTTGACTTATGTTGCTCTAAGCGATAGTGGTTTCAAGCATTCCCTACACCGCCAACTTTTATAAGTTGTGGCAATATCTCTTCAATCTCACTAGCATCAAATCATAAAATTTCATGCTAGAACAAGTATATTGAGATTGATTACTGCGCATCGGAGAACTTGTCTCTGGTAAAATGTGTGTTTGTCAAATTTTTCATACGCTCATACAAAACATTTTTCAAAGAAACTAAGATTTTGGTTCAATCCAAGTTTTATCTCAAGTCCCCTCCTCTCAGCTGAGGGGTGTGTTATGCAGAGAAAAACCACTGAAAAATTGTAGGACAACTAGTTAAGACTCTGCAAATATGTTTTAGCTTAAATGAGTACTTGTATAAATATCTTTCTTCTAAGCTTACTATTTTCATTGTTGAATGAGAAATAAATTAGCTTTCCCTATATATTCGATACCCTACATTGATTAATTGACAAGGATATTCCTATAAATGGATTGTCGCAAGTCAATGCGGCTCATATTTGATAAAATTGGGGGAATGAAAATTATGGTTTAAATTTGATTTACTCAAATGAACATGCTTATTATCTCGGGGTTTCATCCTTAATTCAACACAAATAAAGTGTGTAAATACTATTTTAGATTTAGTATTTAAACTAAAAGCTCTCTTTCCAAATCAAAATTTTGAAAATTAAATTTAGAAGAACTTTTATCGACCACAATCTTTGTGTGTATTTTACCTTCCCATCCATGCATGTACCACATAATGGCGTGCCACATAGTAATCAAATTTCCAACTGTAATTTTTGTATTTCAATGCTTGAAATGTTTTATAACGGTTCTGGTAAACATTAACTAAACAACAGTTAATACCCCATTACCAATTAGGAAGATCCAAATCAGGAAAACTGTTTGTGCAGGGTAGTGGAAAACAAAGGGAAATTTTATTCCCTACTCATAGCTCATCAAAGGAAATTTTTCAGCCAAAGACAAAATAATATAAATGATAAAGCTAATTAATGTGAATCTTGGAATTCTATAATTTGTAAGTATATAAACCAATTTAAATTCTAAGGTACAAGAGAAACAGATATACTCCTTGTGTAGCTAGAGGAGTGCTGATGATAATCACCAATGATTTAGATTCGTTAATCGTGAGTTAGATTAGTTGGTTGTTCGTTTACTAATCACATGTACATGGCATTAATCTGAAGAGCACAAATTCATTTGTGCCATCATTTAATATTAAGAAGCACAATGTTCTTTGCATTGTAAAATTATCACGAAAATAATAATTAGTCTTTTTTTTAAAATTACATCTCCTTTTCTCTAAATATACAGAATATACATATACATATATATATATATATTATATTACTTACCAGATTTGAGGTTTCAGCCAGCAGCTTGTCTTCTCTCTTTGATCTGAGCAGCATATGGTTATCCAAGAAGCAGGGTGTGGTTGTGTCTCAAACCGCCTACTGGAATAGCAAAATCGGAACAGATCGGTAGCATTAGCTCGCCAAAAAGCACTGACGCACGTAAAATATGAAATTCCCAGAGTACACTCACATCTATTGCACCAGAAGTTCTGGTCTTAATTATAGTAAATGTATGACTTCTGAAATCTAGACCGCCGTCACGGTTGCGGTCCAGATCATTGAAGGCTTAGTTGATCCCAACCAGGCTGCTTTGCCGGAGTAAATGTCGTGAACTCAGCTTTGGCCGACCGGCCGTCGCCATTCCTCGTCCATGGATTGAAGAAGTTCGATGCTAGTAGCTGAAGATTACGTGCTTCATTAAGTTGTAATATGCTAAAGCAGCCTGATGCAATTCCCCTCCATGTCGTCAACCAGTTTTCAGAGCTCTTGAAGTGTGCTGGCTAGCTTGGCTTTTTATATGCTTTTAAGATGTGACAATGTCCTATATATATATATTTTTATGCTTTTATTGCACAACATGCATTTAAGAACTTCATCTCCAATGCCTTAAGTAGCTTTTTTTATTAGCGTTGAATTGGTAATGTTGAATGTCAAGATCTTTTCCCCTATCAATTATTGATTTGAAAAACACAATAATGAAGAAATGTGAAGAAGGTGAGAATTAAACAAACTCCTCTAGCTAATAGTTTTCATTCTCTCATCTACGGTTGTGAGGTTGTCATTAGCATTTCCTCTGTTCATTTACCATTATATATCTAGAAGTTCTTAAGAAATGCGTAACTTATTTTACCTTGATCAATTTAACATAGTATTGTTGATTGATTTCATAAGTTTTTATTTTATTTCTTTTGTTTGTTGTTGATAAAAATCGAATGCCTGTACTGTTTGTTGCGAACTTCTTTTGGTATATTTGTATGTTAAAATGAAGTAAACAAACATAACTATCATGCTAATTAACATAATTAATTGTCAAATGTAACTGATGTGATGAGTGATGAAGTTGGCAAACACTGCTTAAATATTTCTTCCCCGGTAGCAAGTCGTTTTAGGTCTTTGGAGCAATTCAATTTTTATTTTTAATACTAAAGCTTTGATTTGACTTTTATATGAAAATGTCTCTTTTGTTTAGATGTCAGCCCTTGCTGGCTCTCAGCTGTGACGAACTTAAAACTAAAAAAAGAGCTTTTACACGATACATCAAGTCCACTTGCAATTACTTTTTTTTATATACCCACACACATGTTGGTACACTATGTATGTATTATAATATAAGTAGAGAAGTAATATATTTTTAATATTATTTTATTTGTATTATGACACGCTAAGCGTACGATTTCCTTGTGTTGCTAAAAATATACTAAATTTTTTTGCACTAGAACACCAACATGGATAGTCCTCTAGTCCATCCAATAAAAATGCTTGAATCTTTTAGTTGACCAACCAAGTGGGGGATTCTTCTTGGCTGGAAAATGAAAGGACAGTTGAATTCTTAATTTTTCTAAATTAGGAAAATAAAATTATAGGACCAAAACAAGTGGAAATTATCTAATAATCTCTCTTGACCAAAGTCTCAAAGAGTAAGGTTTATTTATTTATTTTTTAATAAGAAAAGAAAATTACAATGAAAAAATAAGGTTTGTATCTCCAAGTATAACTTTTTTTTTCTTTTTCATATCAATAAAATTCTTCGTACTGCCGCGAGGATTTTGTAAAAAAAATCATCAAAATAACAGTAATTATTAATAATATTACAACTACTAATGATTTAACAACCAATTACGCGTTCCATAATAACAGCAACAATTTCACTGACAACAAAGAAAAAGATACGCCTGGATTCAATTAACCATATAAGCTTGAAAACCATACACAAAAACAAAAATTTTCTTTCGGTTGTCAGAAAACGCATAGTATCGGTGTAGGTACTAACATCACAATGACTCCGCAGTGCAAATCACGCATTGATTTACTCCTCGATTTACAAAGTAAAAAGTATAATCACAAGCACACGCGCGTATAAGAGTTCCATTGCACCGAACCCACAGAACTGGGCTAAGCCAAAACATGACACGAGAAATGAGTACCAGATTTTTGTTTAGGTAAGAAATAAGAGGAAGAAACCTTGCTTTTATAGTTATACAGTTCAGCTTTTAGTCAACACTGAGACTAGAAGTACCGGGTCCAACGAATTATGAATCTGACTTTCCTTGATTTGCAGATGTCAACGATACAATATAACAACAACAACAACAACACGACCACAATATTAAAACAGACGCTGAGGATGAAGTTCACGCCGCACTAGTACAGAAGTATGTAAACAAAAATAAAATGAAAGAGTATTTTGTTTTGATAAAAAACCGCTTCTAATTAAGAAATGGGAACCTGAGACTCATCCACAGAACTACTGAAATAAAAGGTCTATCAATGCTGGAACTTTCTACAAAGATGCATTAAGATAAGCTTTCCTTAATAAACATGCCTACTGAACTTTAGAGAATGCATAAGAGCTCCATCCAATCAACAGGAAGCCAGAGAGAGAAAACTAGAAACTAACAAAGAGAACAAAAACCATATACAATCGAATTCAGAACGATAGACCCGCACTTCTCGCCAGGGTTTTGTTTTCCCTATTGCCCATAAAAGGGTGTTCTGCAAACTACGCAGTGAAAGCACATTATGGGAATCCCAAACAATCAGCAACATAGCAGCCTAAGTAATCCAAAGATTGTAATTCCATAAAGAAAAGCACTTAGTAAGTTGTAAATCAAAGTACATGCACTGAATTATGCACAATATGAGAGAGCGTTATATAGAGAGCATGAATCATATAGAATAAATCGAACTCCCTAGATATTATAGATGAAAGAATGACAATACCACTATATGCAAAATGCTCCATAGTATTACATAATGGATATAGACAAGTATAATGAGACATTGTTTCCAGATCCCAAAGTTGAAAACCTGATAGCAAAAGATATTTAGAAAGGAACCTTGATGGAAGTTCTTCTTGGAGTAGTCTTCTGCCAATCGCCCTACACTCTTTGCATTTGTGTAGAATTCCATCAATTCATCGCAACATCCTTCGGGTGACAATTAATAAATGCCTTCAGAAACCTCTTCTCTGTCATCCTCAATGCCGTCAGCATCCTAGGCCTTTAATCTGCAAGTCAAACCCACTTGAATCTTCCTGCAAGGAATACCTGTGGTTTAACACAGCCTCCGTGATTTGTGTACAACAGAAAAGGATTCTTGGCATCACTTTAGCGGAGAACTTCATTTTTCCTATAATGAAAGTCATGTTCCCTCTGAACCTTGTCGACTGACAGTGTAAACACAAGGAGAGCTTCCAGCACCTGCAAAATCCTACCTGAGAACCAACTTTTCAAAATTAGCTATCTTCTGACGGAGAGTTTCACAAGCGTGAAATGCCAATAATTGTGACAACGTACTTATACATCCTGGAATCAGCGAAAGCCTGGTTTTTCGAATATATTCCCATCTTTCATCATTAAATGAAGTTCGGAATCAACGTAGTTTCTGTAGAAGCATTTGATCAAGTCCTTCATGCTAAGACCAATTCCCTTCATATACAGCTTAATGACAGGCTTGATTTTATTATGAAGGTCATAGATCAAGAGAGGATGGGTTCCTTACAATGGCTTTGACAAGCACTTCCCGTGACTCAAACAATCTCATAAAGAACTCTGCCGCTCATCACCAATGATTAAATCGATAACTAAGAAAACTACACGATAATTTATGATCCTCACAAGCTGAGGTGGTAATGCCCAAACTACTAGGAATATTCAGTTTGGATCCTGAAGATGGTTAAGGCCAGCTCCTCCTCGCAAAGCAGGGCTACTGCCAGTGAAATATCTGGATATGTCAGTACTACTACAACCCCAGTTCTTCAGAACTTCTGCAGAGTTCTTGGGTTATTCCCCACGCCTTCTCCTACGCTTTCTTCCTGAGCTTGGCAAACCGTCGAATAAGTGGTGCGTGGGGAAAAGCAAACGTCCACGCAGGTACAGAACTTCGGAAAAGTGACGAAATTCGAGGAGGGTGGCAATAAAATCTTCGGAGATTAAGTTGCTTAGCTAAAGAACCAAATCTAGATTGCATGTCAATGGTTAACAATATTGGAATTCCACCCCTGGATACTACTGCATTCTATGGATTCCAGGCAAAAAAACTAACAAATTGTATTTAAGAAGTGGACCAAATTGGAGAAATGGGCATTGATTAAATTCATTATTGGCTGAGGATTGCTTGTAAATTGGAATGCAGTTAGAAGAATCAGCAGAAGAATGGTAAGCTTTATTCGAAAATTCGAAAAACTAAATCTTCTTTGGTATATACCCACAACTGTCAGTAAACTTATTCCTGATGCTCTCTGAACTGATGTAATCGCAACGAAACGGCGAAAAGCGTTTTGTAGGATTTACAACCACCATTGATTCGGGTACTACTTCATCTGCCCTTCGTCAGAGTGGCGCGCCAAGTTTGAGCTTTCATCTAATCCACTGAAAGAAGATATTTATTAGCAATTAATAGATACTCAGAGATGAATGTTCATCGAGACAGAGAGAGAGAGAGAGAGAGAGAGAGAGAGAAGGTGAGAGAGAGATGGATAGGCTTTGAGAGGGCTTAAGGACCAGACGCGCCGGGAGGTTTTTGGCAAGGCGGAAGCCATTGAGACATGCGGCTATTGGTGAGGATTGAGGCGCCTTCGGCAATTCTGTAATGCACCCATAATTTTGCTAATCACACCGCACATATCTCGATGATGTCTTCATTATATAAATTCTTATCAGAACCGTTTCAGTTTCTCAATCTTCCTATGAAAATCATCTCTATACAAAATCAATCAATTGAGATAATATGAAGATATGTTACTAGCAAAGAGTAGGATAATGTGAATTTCCCCTAAAAAGAATGCAAGTAAATTAGTAATTAGTATGAGAAACATGTTTTCCTCCACTGTATCACATAAAGGCCAGCATACAATTGGCCATATATATACTCACTATCACACACATTACCAGACATTTAACATTTTTTAAATGCCGCTGTCATACGAGCAAGGATGTTGATAAAAATGTCTCATGAAAGCACAGGTCCTGCAGCAACTAGCCAAAGTGGTGCGTGAGTTTCATTTTACCGCACGATGAAAACACTACCACCGCCTCCTCGGCTTCCTGACGGTTATGGGATTTACGATTTATCTTCACATTCAATTAAGATTAATTTAAAGTGAAACCTTTCTTTAACATTGCATTGATATTGTTCATGTTAATCAGATACTCCTAAAACTCTGCCTCAAAAAAACCATACTTTAGTGAATACGACTTTCTGGTAATTTGTGGGAAGAAATATGATATAACTACAGTATCAAATTATGCAACAGGTTCATCAATAGTTACAGCAGAACTGAAAATTCCAACGATCGTAAATGAAAACCAAGATTTGCTTTATCTGGTATCAACGTTTAACTAATACAAATAGGAACACCTTTCAGGAAAGTATTAATACCGTCATGATGAATTGTAATCTCCTTCCCTTCCTGTCTTCTCGCGACGGAAAAGAAATTAAAAGATCAAAAGCAACGATGCTATAAGACTAGTCACGTTTATATGTGTAACAACGAAGAGAGCTGGGTATTATCTCCCTTGCAGCTTTGCCTGCCACCCTTTGGTTAGTAGCATGGATAGGCAAAGCCGCTCGCGAAGTTCGGCTAGGAAAGCCCTCTCGAGCCTCCTACTGTGTCTGCTAGTTTGAAGTAGCCAGTGCTTCCTAAATACATTGGGGTGCTGAACCACCTTCTCAACCTTCCAACCAAGAACCACCCTTTCTTTTATTATCGAGTTCATTGCTGTTATGTTTTCTTCACTGCGGATGAAACTTAACATCATTGAGTAGCTGATTCTAGTGAAAGAAGACAAATTGAACCCCCAAATAAAGAAAAGACTGCACATGTATGCAAATTGCTCCAAGTTCATTTAACAAAATGTATAGAGACCTGCATAATAAGACGCTGCCAGACGAAAGACAAACCTGATAGCCAAGAACATTCAGAAAGGAAAACCTTGATGTAACGTCCTGAGGCTTCAGCCAACCGCTTAACACCCCTTCACATTTTGTAGTACTCCATCATCCATCAGCAACATCCTTTGGGTGACACCAACGCCTTCAAAAACCGCTTCTCTGTCATTCTCATTGCCCTCATCATCATAGGGGGGACCTTCAATCGGTTTATCAACATCCATCTCCTGCACCTTCTGGCGCAAGAAGTACTCGTGGCTTCAACACATCCTCCAAATTCGTAAGAACAGCAGGCATAAAAGCCAAAAAACCTTGTAGCAGGAAGCTTCATTTGTCCTACAATGAAAGTCATGTTCCTCTGAACCTTTATCGACTGATAGTGCAAGTCAGCAAAGGGGGACTTCGCTAAAAGGAAAAATCTCATCTTCTGAGAAACCAAACTTCTCCAAATTCGCAACTTCCTACGGATAGTTTCGCCGGGAACACCAATGATCGTGACAACATGCTTATACATCTTGGGAACCAAAGGCCGGTTTTTCGTATATATTCCATCTTTTCTTCATTAAATGAAGTTCTTGGGATCAACGTGAGTCGCAACAGAGAAGCATTTGGATTAAGTCCTTGCATACTACATCTTCAACTTCTTTGGTACAACGCAATGGCGGGCTTGATTTTCTGAAAGTCTAGGTCAGGAGAGAGAAGGGTTCCCACAATGGCTCTGACAAGCACTTGACCCAAACAATGTCATAAAGAACTCGAGCCGCTCGCCAAAGCAATGGTTAACCTGAGAAGTGAGAAACCGAGGACGGTCATTGATAATCTTCACAAGCTCAGGCGCCGTGATGCCCAAGAAGCTTGAGTTTGCACTCAAGTTGGTTCGTCGGCATTCAGTGCAGAGAAGGCCCTCGTGAAATCATCAAATCTGAGTATCACTGCAGCCAAATTGCTTCAGAACCTGTTAGAGAGTTCTCCCGGTTGGTCTCCCCAATGTCTTCTCCCGGCTTCCTCGGTCAGGTAAATCGTCGAATAGGTGGCGGGTGTGAATAAAACCAAGTTGCCGGGGCAAGATTTTTTGGGCAAAGTCTGGAGATTTGGCGATGTGGGTGGAAGATGTGGAGCTTCAGCAACGATCCAACTCTAGACTTCATGTCAAATTTGGAATGTGGTTCAATGCAGGAAGAGCACAAAAGGGTCAGATTGAGAAAGCCATGTTGTCAAACTTTTGTAAAAACTTTGCATCCAGCAAGTTAATGCAAACTTGATGGAAGATTCTCTGTCGTACAATTTGCTCCTTAAAGATTGCTCTTCATATTGGGGTCGCAGGTGAATGGAAGGGAAATGGAGGGAATATACAGAATTTATGACATTGCAGTTTGGAAAGTACGTGCACATATACTTAGGGTCCGGATATAGCCTGTATCGTGTTAGCCGTCCAACTCTCCTCACAAAAAGAGCGGACTCCAATGAAAACTTCATATAGAACCGTAACATTAGAATGTCCAGTGTTTTAAACCTATTACATGCAGCCATTACGTATTTTGCTGCATAAATACTCTGGCCGAATTAGCTCGGTATATCACAACATGCTCACTGCACGTAGCTTTTTTCGCATATTTGGTGCTCCAAACCTACATTCCCGGTTCCTCCTTTGAGTTTGTTGCCTTCAGATATTCAAATTCAGAGCCCCTCATATTTTTACAGCCATCTTTCGTTCTTCATAATAATACGGGATCCAATCACAGAAAATGTTAGCAAAACGGGAAGAAAAAGAATCATATATATTTGTAAGATTGCCAAACTATCTTGCGCACAATTTCAATATACGATCAAAAACTTTTAAATTACATAGGTTCTTAAATAACCTAGAATATTGCGCAGAGCAGAAGTATTCGCCAGTGGGATGATTCCTTCACAAAAAGTGAAAGGAAAAAAAACGTCATCCAGCCTTGTCCGTTCCCCAGCAAGCTTGTGACGTTAATAACTGTGAACTTCTACTCTTTTCTCAAGTTTAGGAAAGCTAGGACGCTTGAGATACCATCCGTGATTCTGAGACATTGTTTAAGCCATCGGATTGCTTTTTACAAAGAGAAAACTTATCTCTTCTGTCTCTCTTTAATCCAGGTAACTCTTACCTGCAACAAAACTCTTACTCATAAGTTCTGCAGTTCTACACATGCATCAATCCCTTCAGATTCACCACCGAACACAACATAAACACACCGAACGTGGGAGAAGTAAAGGGGTGAGAATGTTTACCAGGAGGATATGGATCGCACTAATGACCTCAGATTATAATGAGATTATAACAAGCAATTCCTCCTACTGCTTCATGGAATAACACAAGATTGATGTTTCTGAGCAGAGAATTCTGAAATAGCCTAGTTCCTCCGTAAGAGAATGGACTTATCAAAGTACATTAACCTGGGGAAGCTTGATTCCGCTTATTGTTGTTTTGTGAATTAAACTTAATCCCAATGACTCCTCCATGCCTGTCAAATATTTTCCTAAAGCAAAGTGACACGTCAAGAATTAATGTATATACCAACAAATCTCATTCTTGATACATGTATGTGAGTCTCTAGTATATTGACATGTTGAATTGTTTTAGAACACAAAATCAAGCATAGAAGAACGCATACACAAATGTCAAAGTACATAGTTTTTAGGAAGGTAAAATACCTGGGTGTTCAGAAGCAAAATGTGAAACGGGTCTGCAATCATATAGACAACAATGATATCCCAAAAGTAGAACGAGATGAATTAGAAACTTCATCTACTCTTGGAGCATAAACAGTGATCTGCATGATCAACATGGTAATAGTATTTGCTCCTTCAAGGATGAACAAATTACTCGCTCAGCTGTCTTAAGTTGGCTGCAAAGCACAGTTTCATTTGTTTGTTGATACTAAAAGGCTCTGCGCTGGTTCTTTTCAAACTTCTTCTCTATCAAATTTCTCGCTTCTGGTGCCATTGTCCATGCAATTCAGATGCAGCATATATGCCTCCTTTAGAACAACATAGTTAACTGAATTTTTTGGATCCATATCAAGAAGATGCATTGATGCCACTTCTCCAAGTGACCTTGCTACCATGGATGCTAAGCACGCCAAGAATGGCCCCCCAAAAGGGAGCGCCATTAGGTTTTATGTTCATGCTACACATCAACTTCCTTACCCAACAAACTCTGCACGCGGCATAAACGCCTACCATGCAAGAAAAACAGCTCAGCCTTTGCGCGGGTGATGTTTGTATTTTTAAGATCAGTATTGAAGCATTCCCATCCTTCAACTGTCAGTCCAGCATGGCTTACAAGCAAGAGAAGAGAAAGAATGTGATATCATTAGGTTCCAATCCCTCATATTCCATCGCTTTATATAAAGCACTGCCTTATGTCCCAAGCCATTCCTTCCATATCCAGAAATCAGTGATGTCCATGAAATAACATTCTTTTCCTCCATCTCATCAAAAGCACGGTTAGCATCTTCAATTTCTCCACATTTTGCATACATATCAACAAGAGCATTTCCCATTGCCACATCATGACAAGGTTGGTGTTTAAAAGTAAGGGCATGGACTTGTCTTCCCAAGATCAATGAAGCAATATTGGCACATATATTAAGCATGGAGCATAATATGACACCAATCCAGTGCCACACGCACAAGAGTCATTTCCTTTAAAGAGATCTAGCACATCTCTGCTGTAGTTACTCCTTCTTCGCAGCATATCCAGTTATCAGTGCCGTGCAAGATATAATGTCCTTTTTACCATGCTCTTGTATATCTTATGAGCTCTCTCTACCCTTCCACATTTTTGCATATGCACTTCGATTAGCATCCACTTAAACTTTTGTGTGATCCAAAACCCAGTTGCATGGGATGAATCCATGGCTGGACTCCACCTTCATAAGATAGACTACCTCCGGCTAAGGCTCAACACACTTCCCAAGCTGAAGCAATCAGGACCATGCCTGGAGTTAATAATCACAAGACAATAATTAGACATAAGTAATAAGAGGAAAAGTAAAGGTATTGATACATGGTATATAAAATCTTAACGTATGATGACATAAGATACAGAGACTTCAGTTTAACCACGCTTCACAATCAGGAACCAACAGCGAAACCAATTTTGCCTATTTTCTTGAGAGTTAAGTACATCAAGAAACAAAAGCACGTGCACAAAACAGTTGTAAATAATATTGACCATAATTTCTCTTAAATTGAATGTAATGGTGGTCACACTGCAGAAAGAAAGGGCAATGTCATTGATGCGGGAATGTGGCAAGTATAAACACAACCATTTTAGCCACTACTCAAACAATATGAAACACACAAAAAGAAAAAGAACACGGGTAAATTTTTTTAAAACACTACCATTTTAGCCATATAAGTATAAACATTCACCTTCCTTCATCATCGAATGAAACATACTTAATGAGTCAGCTTAAACCTTGAACAGCATAGCCACCAATCATTGACTCAAGAAACCAAGTCCTCACCGACATTTCCTCAAACAAACAACGCGGCAAGATCCTCTATTCTCTCTCCCACACTTAGAATGAAAATCAAATCCTCAACGCACTTGCACAAACAAGTTTTCAGCAAACCTGCCTTCGCACACACCTCTTGTATCTGCTTCTCCCTACTTCGAAACATTTCAACCCCGTACACGCCTTCAACGCGCTCCCATACCCAAACTGATTAGCTCTAAAACCCTCCGGGATTTCCATACAATATTCAAAAACACCATCAAACCATCCTCATAACACCCACCTTTAACATACCTGAAATCATAGCGGTCCAAGATACGACATTTCTCTCACGCATTATATCAAACACGTTGCGGGCACCATCCACATGCAGCCGAATTTCGGGAATAAAGATAATCCAGCTTAGTATCTAAATTCAATTTGAACCAAACCCATTTGTAATCACATGTCGTGAACCAAAAGACTGGGCCTTTCTGCTCGTTCGTCGATGCAGAGCTGCAAGAGATATTCATATACAGAGAGTAATACGAGTTTAATTGGGCTGGGACAGAAGGAGTCTCAGAGCTTCTGAGTTGGCTCCTTGCACAAGGCTTGCATGATGTGTGAGTTTGGGGAGTACTAAGTGGAATGGGGCGTGCCATTATTTTGAAAGTTCGTTGATCGTTTTTGTACGGAAAATTATGAACAAGATTTTTCCATACTTTAACGGAATTATGAACTGAGGTTTTTGCTGCTTTGGAGTTATTAACATATTTTTTTGTTTGCGCACTAACATATAGATAATTCGGGCTTTTTGGACATTCGATTTAAAAGATCAATTTTTACCATGTTGTTATTAGGTGCATCTCCAATCATGCTCTCTATTTTATGTAAATTTTTAGTTAAAGCTTATCAAAAAATTATTTTAGGAGCTCTCTAAAATAGTTGTATTGCAATAATATTCCTTTGCATTTTTAGAAAGTCATAATGATTATGAATCACTAGTTAGCCAATAGAAATTAATTAATTATTTAAAAATAATATTAAAAAACAAATAGCATTATTTATATTTAGGAGCTCATAGATGAATTCCTATCTTAGAGTGTGGATATGAAACATGATTGAAGTTGATCTTTTTGAAATCATCCCTGTAAATTTTACCTTAGGAGCTCATTTAGGAGCCCATTGAGATGCTTTTATATCATCGTTGTATGGTCGCGCAGGTTAACATTGTGTCATTGATATACTATCAATATGCGTCGTCCACATTAAAATTGATCATTTTTGCAGCAACTCAAATGTCAAAAATTGATCATTACCGGCACCACTCCTTTTTCCCAGTCAAAAAAAATGGAATTTTTTAATTCTAAACTCAAAATAATTTTAAGCTAAAATAGCATATTTTTAGGGAAATTTTAACTGTCCATTGTTGACCAATATCTTTTAGACTATAATCTTATTAGTTTGAATATTTTGATTGAAAGACAAATTGTTAAATTTCTATATTACTTAAGAAATTTAATCATGAAAGCAATTGCGTGAAAATTCGATCAGGTACTAATATAGACGGCATATTCACATAACACATATTGACAATATTCATTACCATTATCAACAACATCATCAACAAATAGATGCTTATATGAACATTGTATCAAAAATATTCATTATCATCTCAATACAATATTTGCACTATCTTAATATTTATCGATATCCCTAAGTAATATTATCTCAATAGAATATTATGATGTTATATGTGCTATATATAAATGGGTGCAATTTTAGACATTTCATTCTATCAAGATGTCATTAATATTGTAGTGGGTGTCTATATTCATATTTTGGGCTAAACACTTTTGAAATCAATCCATAATGACCAATTTTCCATTTTTTTAATTATATTTTTTATGTGTAAAGCTTTATTTTAGTCCAATAATTATTATTTTTTAATTACAAATGATATTCCAATCCCGCCAAGTGGTTTCACCATAATGACATTCAAATTGTGTTAAAACATTTTACTTTTTAAGGATCGATGTATTCAATTAGGAGTTTAACGAATTTTAAAAAGAGCTTACAAATTTAGGGTATTCAATCAAGATTTTAAAGGAATTTATTATAAAACTTCATAGAAATCTAGGCATATTTATTTAGAATTTTAAAGTAGTTCATAAAATCCCTATGTGGTATTTAATTAGGATTTAATTTTTAAAAGCATTTTAAAAAGTAAAAGATTTTGATAGATTGGAGTGGGATTTTTATAGTGTCTTTAGACTTAGGGAGATCAGGTTTCTCTCATAGTCCATAAACCTCATATGAATACACCCCTAAGTTTTTAGCCGAAATTCACACTACAAAGTTTTTGAGACTCCTTTGAGATCGGAAGCCTCTCCCGACTGCCTCAAGGGCGGCCTTGCTTATGTTCTGCAATGCTAAAATATTGAACGAGTCAACTACTTCCTTTTGAAAGTGTTCTCCCTGATCAAAAAAAAAGAAGAAACGTACGTAATAACTGCCAATATAAATGAATAAATTTATGCGTCTCGGTCATTAATAAAGAAAAAGTAAAGCAGCCGAAAGTAAACCCCCCTCCATTTTTGTATGTGTTTGGCTGGCTGTCCCGTAGTTGACCTCTTGTGGTGATCAATCATTCATGGCTAGCAGCAGCAGCATGTGGCTGATCAATGTAATTTCCTTGCTCATTTTTTCGTTTTTGTGAAGGATTCCCATGGTGAGCAACTGCAAGATTACATTTCAGACCAGGTGCCAGTTTGAAACTCCTCAACTTCCTTAGTTTTCTGGCAAATGGGAAATTTAACCTGGGGTTCCATGTGTACGATCATAATTCAAACTATAGCTACCTTGTTGTAAAGTGGTCTGCAAGTCATAACTATGCATGGATTGCAAATCGAAACAAACCGGCTTCCACCCCTTCGGGATCTCCTACCTTGGACCAAAACAAAACATTGAAAATTATACACATAGAGATGGTGAGCCTTGTTGTACTGGGTATTCTGCCTCAGAAGCCAGCAATGCCGTATATCGCTGCTACCCTTTTGGATTGGGAATTTCGTTGTGCAAGAATTGAGGTCTGATGGATCAACCAAAAGGGTTTTGTGGCACAGTTTTTGATTTCCTGTGGACACCCTTCTGCCGGGGATGAAATTAGGTGGACTACAGAAATGGTCACGTTTGGTCGCTTTCATGGTTTACTCCCCAACAGTGCAGCGCCGGGGGCTTTCACTCTAGATTGGGGACCCGAATCTGCTTGAGTTGCAGATTCGCGCGACACGGGATGGTTTATTGGAGCAGTGGAGATTACAGAAATGGGAGGTTTGAATTTATTTTGGCAGAAAGTCCTCAAGTTGATGAGGTATAATTTCTTAGCATTGCTCTGGAATGTGGATGAAGACTATCTCACTTACAGTGCTGTAGATCAAAGTGGTATATCAGAATGGGTGCTAACCACAACGGGGAGACTATAAGGGATTTGATGAAACATCGATATTGCACAAGCGGATTACTGTTATGGCTCTAACACTGATGGAGGGTGCCAGGCATGGGGACCGGCCAATTGAGTGTGTAGACATGTTGGTGATCGTTTTGAGGAAGACAAGGGCTATTTTAATCCAACCGGCCATGGTGCAACAACAACGAGCGAAATTTCAAAATACAAGTTTCACCATTAGTGATTGCAAGGCTGCTTGTTGGAAAAATTGTGATTGCCTTGGGATTCAACTATCTGTTTGATAGCCGTGATCCGGATGTCGATTTTGGAATGGGAACTGGGAGTTCATTCAAGACAGCTCAGGTTATAGTTCAAATAAGTATTTATTATTTAACAATGAAGGTATCGCGTGAGCCGTACAGTAAGTTTATGAATCTTTCTGAGCTTAGAGTTTGTCAAAACATTTCAAATTCATAATGACCACATCCTTCCACAAGGAAAAAAAATGGAATTTTGGGCATACGAGAATAAGTACACTTGAATGTTTGACATATATAATTACTAAATAGGCTTAAAGCATTTTGTCTAATTTAGATATATAGTTCTGAAACCTGGGTTCTAATAATAGCTCATTGTTCGTGCATGCAATTTAAGAGTGATCATATGGATTAAGCACTGCTACCGCTGCTGCTGCTGTTTTGATAATTACTCTGCATCTTGTTATGTGCTGTCTAATAAGAAGAAGAAAACTGGTCCTTCAGGTAGATTTTTTAAATGTACACAAGAAAGTTTTGACAGAATTTCATAGATTGAAAAATGGAAACTTGGTACTTGTGAGAGAACAAGACCAAGATTGACGAGAAGATTTTGCCTGACGTAAATGAATCTGATGCATCAATTGGCGTCAATGAGCTTCAAATGATGTAGAGAGAGATATTGCGATTTAAGATTATTTAGCTATGCATCTGTGATGGCTGCCACAAGAAACTTCTGGCACGAAAACAAGCTCGACAGGGGGCTTTGGACCCGTTTATAAGGTAAGGTTTCTAATAATACAATAAGCACTTTACCACTTCCTTGGCTACAGAAAACTGATCAGTGGCTCATTTTTGGATCATCCATTTCAGGTCAAAATGTCGAAAGGATCGAGAAATATTGCAAAGAGGTTAAGGTGTCTGGTGCAAGAACATTGGAGTTTAAGAATGAATTGATACTCATATCTGAACTTCAACATACTAACCTTGTCTCGACTTTGGGGTTTAATCATGGTGTAGAGAAGATGCTAGTATATGAGTGGATATATGCCAAACAGAAGTCTAGATCAGCTTTTTATTTGGTTAAATTAGGCTATCACTTCATAACCATTTACAAATGCATATCTTTTAGTATTATTCCCTTTACTTCTCTGTGTATGTATTGTCCAGATTCAACGAGAAGCCGGATACTAGGATTGGAAGAAGCGTTTCAATATAATTGAAGGAATTGCTCAGGGATTGCTTTACTTACACAAGTATTCAAGATTGAAGGTCTATATAGAGATCTTAAAGCTAAAAACATACTACTTGATGAAAGTATGAACCCCAAAATTTCTTGACTTTTGGTCTGGCAAGGATTTTCACGCATAATGGTTCAAGGAAGCAATTTTAATAGGATTGTTGGGACATAGTAAGTTATAAATAAGAAGTGCATTCTTATGACATCATTCACTTTTGGTTACTAATCATGCATTTATGTATGGCAAACTAAATCGTGCCTTTTTTTCTTCTTTTATGTTTGGTACGTTACATGTTCCTGAGTGGCTATGGGGGAAACTTTCGCAAAATCTGGACGTCTATAGCTTTGGAGTATTAATGCTCGAGATTATAACTGGAAGGAAAATAACAGCTTCTACAATGCCGATCGCGTGCTCAATATAGTAGGATATGTATGTCAAATAAAATCTTCCATGATTAAATGTTTCTCTTTTGAAGTGAAGAGACTTTAAAGAATCTGATATCCTAAATGAATAAGCTTATTTCAGGCATGGGGGTTATGGAAAGAAAGGTGCATGGCTAAAATTGTTGATCCAATGCTAGGCAATCATGTACTGAAGATCAGTTGGTACGATGCATCAATGTTGGTCTGCTAGTGCGTGGGGAAGAAGATGCAGCTGATCGCCTACCATGTCCGACATGTCATATCTATGTTGACAAATGAAAGCACGCCATTACCTGTACCAACAAGGCCAGCATTTTTACAGGAAGAAAAAGAGGGTGAAGCGAATATAATAAGGAAACAAATCAGAAGTTTTATGTACAAATGGCTTCTGTCCGATTCCTATATAGTAGGAAGATGAAGGTAGTACTAACATGTCTGGTGTTCCTCAATATATTTGTTTCCATAGGTGTAAAGATAATCTATTTCCCTCAGAGGCAAATTAGCTGATGTTTTTATTTTCAACGCAACTTTGTGTTCTGTAAAAGTTTGTTTAGATTTTATATTATACCTTCAGTTCAGTTTATGCACTCATATACTCCTTTGATGTCTGGAAAAAGGTGTCTGTTGGCTGATCAAAACTTTGCCACAAACCCGATTGCGAAATGTTGAGACAGATCGTTCACTTTTTTGTACGATAAAATTGCCAGAATCCAATTTAGTAGCTGCCAACATTGCTGGCTGTTTGTGGAGCAGAGCAACCACCACCCTAGTCCTAATTCTCCGTCCATAATTTTCAAAGTGTTATTCTTGTCCAAGGTAATAACTTTGCTGGCCACACAATACGTAAAGTCTCGACTGGCTATCCAAAGAAACCCAAACAGAAAGTTCCTCTTCCCCGGAGAACACAGTTAGTGTTAGAGTCCAGAGTGTCACCTGGCTCCCGAGCATGTCCTTCTGCAGGGGAAATTTCATGCTTTGTTGCCTCACCACTGTCTGCATGTCTTGGTTATTAGAAGACAGATTTTTTTCCTTCTGAGCTGTATAAGTCCACATTAAGCTTGAAAAAAATGAACAAAAAATAATATGTTTAGATCAAGCTACTGCTAGCCATGAATGGCCACAACAAACTGCTTAACTTCTCCAAATGATGCAGCAACTTATGCAACCATCTATGTTCTTAATTTGTTGGTTGCTATTGATCATCTAAAGCAAATTATTGTGTGAATTTCACCATCAGAGTCAGCTGAAAAACTTAAAAAAGGTCAAGTGGCTGACTTTAGAAAAGGTTTCTATAAGCAAATTAATGTAACTGCACATGTTTTACGCATGTATGTTTACGTTTTTTTTTTAACTGCACAGAGGATTACGCTAGCAGAACTACATACTGCCGTCAAGTCATCATACTAATAAAGTAGCCGACTTACCCTCCCTCGATCAAAAAGTGATTGTAGGGACGTGAAGCCAAAACCCATAAAGAATACAAGATCGTTAAGATCTATAGAAACGATAGTTGGGCATGTCCAACCAACCCTACGACAAAGAGATGAAATAAAAGCAGGCGGTGAGTCCCTATTGGTAGCACTTATTAGTTTGCCACAGCGTATGCTGTATGATTGGCCTCGTCGTACAAAGTGCATGAATTTCCAGAGAATGCGACATGCAATACAGAAAAAGAAATGCACAAAAACTGGCAATGGCCTTTTCGGTCTTTTTTTTCTTAAAAGAGAACACTTATCCAGATTCCAGAGATCATAGTGGAGAGTCTTATCCTTATACTTGGTTCATGTCCACACAACTCAAAGCCCTTTAATCAGATAAGCTCCTTTAACCCTACATCTTAAAGACAGCCAAAGGAGTGTTGCTAAGGACATTTATGGTAAATATAGATTTACGAAAATACAGACACCGGTGGTGGTAGCACATATCGATGAAATTAATCAAAGAACAAAAAGAAATTCAAATCAAACTTTTGAGAAATGTCAAACATTTTTTTAATTAAAACAACAATGTCACTTTGCTATCATGGAAAAGACATTGCTGTGAATATATTGAAGAAGAAAAAAATAAAGATACAATAAGTTAGAGGGGACATGAAGCCTTTACTCCTAACAAGATGTAGAAAACTATTAGAAACATAAATCAATTAAGATAACTCCTAAGAGACATGAAAAATTTGACACCTGAAAGATTATGAGCAAAGCCGTAGCTCCATGGTGGGATAAGAATCCCAACATGATCAACACCAACTTACAACAATCTGCCAAATTATTTTCTTCGAGATAATGTGAGAAAAACTGAAATGCGTGGGAAGAGAAAACGGTGCAACAATTTGTCGCCAAGGCACCTGAGAAGATCCGCTGAAAGAAAATGCACTGCCAAAGCAGAACTACTCAATCCAAAGAGAGAATGCGTTAACCCTCTCCAAAGCCATATAAACAACATGAACAATATCTTAAGTTCCGCCTCCAAGGCAGAAGTAATGCCAAAAGATCCTGCAAAGCATTCATTAGCATAAATTGAACTGATAAATTATATTTACAAAGCAGGGAAAAAAGAAAAAAGAAAAAGAAATACGCTAATTACAGTTGATGCGTCTCGCGAGGATTCTGATTCTTAATTTCCACTTATATCAGCTCCAATCCTAAACCACTGCAAATTTAGAAGAAGCGCGATTTAGTTTATACATATACATAAATGCATGATTAGCAAACCAAAAAAGTGAAAGATTTGTTTAGCATGCACTTATACATTGGAAAAATCTGACCTTCGTCTCCCCTTAATAAATAGAGAAATAAATCTGGCGTAATTTGCATCCATATATAGCTGATGAGCAACCATTGTAGAGGCCAAAGAAGAAGAATTGAAAAAATCTGCCCTCTCTCTGCGGATGTAAATATGAAAGTAGAATCCTTCAGCAATATATGGCCGAAATATAAAAATGACTAATTCGGTCAATATCTACGAAAATTTTTCTTTCTTTCTTGCTTCTGGTTTATCGAACATTTCTCGAAATCAAAATTTCTCAAAACATAACATCGCTGTAATTCTTGAAACAAATGGTGCCATTCTCTTCTAGACTTCCCAAACAACGACTTCTTCGTTTATTCTACAGAAATTTGTATCAATGCGTCAATGAACACGTGAAGAGGATGAAGTTGGGTTTTTGAGGGTTTGCATGATGAGCCGTGCCTGTTTGAATGAACTGGGGTTTCCGGTTTTGCGTGAGTGCTGGGTGGTGGGAAGAGTTTTTTCTTTACAAGCAGAATTTATAATTTAACGACGAAGGCATTGCCCAGCCGTGGTAATTCTATGAATATTTCAAGCTAGGAGTTTATTAAAAATTTCCACTTCCTGTATGATTTGACATCCTTTCACAAGGAAACACAAAAAAAGTTAAAAACATTTATTTAAGATTCTTCACAAAAATCCTTACTTTAATTCTCACAAATATATTTTTCTTTCTAAATATAGAAAGTTTGGAGTAAAATGAGACGGCACTTAAATTACACTTCTTGAATGTTAATAACAATTTCCAGAAAAAAAGGAATTTTGGGTATACATAGAATTACATTTGAATGTTTGACACATAATTACTAAATAGCCTTACTTAGATAGTATTCTAAAGCGTCATTGTTCAGTATGCAGAACTGTAAGAGAATCATATGGGATTGGCACTGCCAATAATGCTGCTGCATTGATATTGGTGCTTTTCATCTTCTTCTGTCTAACATGCGCTATAATCTGAGTACTTGTTTCATTTCTTGCATAGAATATATGAATTAACAATCATGTCTAAACTTCAAATATACTAAATCCCTTGTTCCATCATACTTATAAAAGCAAGTACAAATTCAGGCAAACCAAACATGCTAGTACTTACATTCATCGGTACATCAGTGGAATTGATAAGTACTCATTTGTTGAAAAAATTTGATTTTTTTTTCCACTTACACCAGCTTCAACCACAGTTCTTCCTGTAAAAATGCTGCTTTTGGTAGTAATGCCAAATGGTGTGCTTTGATTGGTCAACATAGATACGACATCTGACATGGTAGGCCGATCAGCCGTATTTTCTTCCACGCATAGCAGGCCAACATGAACGCATCTTAACAATTGATCTTTGACACATGAATCGCCTAATGTTGGATCCATTAGTTCTAGAACTGTGCCCTTTCATAATTCCATGCCTGAAACATGCAGGATTGTGTTTCTAATTATATAATCACACACCTAAAACTGGCTTGAAGAAAAATTCACAATTAATTAAGATTGAATGACATACATCCTACTATATTAAGCAGGCGATCAGCCTTGTAGAAGCTTATTGTTTCTCCTGCCGCTTACGATTTCGCATTAACACACCAAAACTATAAACATCAGATTTGCGGAAAAGATGCCCTCCATGGCGTACTCGGAGACACACACATGTAAACCACTGGTAGCAAATAGAAAAAGATTCATGTTTTAGTACTTCTGCGTACATAAATAATCCATGTTTAATATAGTAAAACTGAAAGAGATAAAGATCAAAGAATTTATTGCTTACTTACTATGTTCACAACCCCATAGTATTTTGCTTCTAGTTCATTATGTGCTTGGAAAATCCTTGCCATAATTAAACTGGATATTTGGGGTTCATATTTTGTCAAGCAGTATGTTACTTGCTTCTAAATCTTCTATGAATTCATTGTCACTCTTGAGTACTTGTGCAAGTAAAGCAATCCTTGAGCAATTCCTTCAATTATACTAAAACGCTTCTTCCAATCCTACAGCATGACTCTTTGCTGAATCTGCCCAATGTATAGAGAGACAGTATATGATAGATGAATGATCTTTCTCTACTTTTAACATATCACACAAATCCGAAAAAAAAAAAAAAAAAAAAAAAAATCAAGCAGTAAGATTAAAAGTGAGTCTTGCTTTCACGAACAAAAAGTAGTCCAAACTTTTATTTGGCATATACTCGTATATCAGCATCCTCTCTTCGCCATGAATGCAAATCCGAAAAGTTTGACAAGGCTTTGGTGTTGGAGTTCATATATGAGTATCAATTCATTCTTAAATTCCAACGTTCCTTGCTCCAGAACATTTTGAAAGCCTCAACAGCTATATCTTGTCCTGTTGCCAATTTTCCCTGAATCAATGATCGACAATTAATACATCTCACCTGATCATCTATTTCTTTTAGTTTTCAACAACAAAACAACCTTTTAACTTTTCTACTTAAAAACCTTACTCCTTATAAACCGGACCAAAGCCCCTTGTCCAAGCCCCTGTTTTCTGGTGAGAAATTACATGTGGCAGCCATGACAGAGTATAGCTAGCACACTTAAATCATGTATCATATTTCCATCATTTTGACGTGCATTGGGGCATCAGTAGGTCGATCAGATTTCATGAAGTCAAGCAATCCATCCTCAATGATCACGCCTCTTTCTCACCTATTTAGTTTAATGTACAAAATGAATTTACATTCATGACAACAATTTTTTCAATGACATGAATAACTGTGTAACTGAAAGTGTACCTTTTCTTCTGCGCAGTACATAGCAGGCGATGCAGGGACCATTAGTGTAGAGTAGCAGCTGTGATACCAGTGCCAATAAATTATCCACTTTTGTATCTGCATTACTAGTAAAATGTACTTGCCATTTAATTGCATATATACTAGTGTTTGTAGTGTGTGAAGGGCGGCCCAAATTTTCCTGTAAAAGATGTGAGCTGGTATGATATAGAAACTAGTGACAGTTCTTCCTTGAAAAGATTATTGATTAGAAAATTTACCATTATTGCGAGGTGACTTTGTTCCTCAACATATAAAAACTAAATGTAGTATCACCAGAAAAGTCTTGAATGAACTCCCCAGTTTATTCCCGTATAATATTGACATCCAGACTGATCATTTTCATGTAGAAAGTTGAATCCAAGGCACTCGCAATTTTTCCAACAAGAATCCTTATAATCACTAATACTGAGACTTGTATTAGAATCACTTCCTGGAAAGTTGAATTCGAGGTGGTTTGTCTAAAGAAACCACTTTTTAGCTCGAATCTGTCTCCAACATGCTTCACAAGTTGGCCTCTCCGCCCATCTCTGACACTCCGCCAACAGTGTGTTATAGCCATAACAGCATATCTGCTCTTGCAATATCAACTCCTTCAAAGTCATATAGTAGTCCAGTTGAGGTTAACAGCCATTCTGATGGTAGAAGTCTTGGTTTAGAGGAGAGTAAGTGAAGTAGTCTTCATTTTCGCCCAATGTGCTAAAATTATACCTCCTCATCAGTAGCTACTCTACTTCTTGTAGAGGCTCCACTAGTCCAGTAAACCACCCCACGGTGCTTAATCTGCAATTCTCGCATTTTGTAGTCCCATTCAAGGGTGAAAGGCCCCGGCACTGATTGTACTGACTTGACCATGAAGTAAGTGACAAAATGTGCTCCGTTTCTATGGTTACCCACCTAATCTCATGCCTGGATAAAGGGTATCTGTTGATGATCAAAACTTTGCCACAAAAACCCGATTTTTCGATCCATGGATAGAGTTCACTTTTGTACGATAAAATTACCAGAATCCAGAAGAGTAGCCACCACAGCTATACTAGTGTTAGTATTTGCAGTTTCTCTACTGGCAGAGTGCATTCCGCAACCGGCGTCCCGCCTTTGGTCATAATTTTCAACGTTTTGTTCTTGGTCTGCTGCAAGAATTCTGGTTTTGGTATAAAAATAGGTTTGTCTCGGCTGGCAATCCATCCTTGGTTATTATTACCGTCACTGCCCATATGGTCAACTTCGCTGAATTCGATTTGTCATATATGGCGAAACCTAAAGTAGAAGATCCTTTGCAAGAACATAAATAAGTTGTGAGTTGAGATACTCATCTGGTTTGAGTGTCCTTCCACGAGTATAAGTCCACATTCTTGGAAAACATGAGCAAGCAAGTTATGCAGCGCTAGCTCATGAATGACTACGTACAGAAAAGTATTATCTGCCTAACCTTTGTTCTTGTTGGTTGTAACTCAGACTGCTAAATCTAAAGCAAATTATTATGCGAAGTGATTTAAACAACTTTTTTAAAGTTCAAGTACGACAAAATCTCTCTTTTGAAAAGATAACCAATCAACAAATAGATGTAGAACAAGACGGAGGTTCATTTGTACCACTGAAACATAAATGCACACCGCTTTAGAAAAGGCTCTTATAAGATTGCAAACAAGGGCTAAGCCAGGATTTCTCGAGGGGGGACTAACTTAAAATAATGCAAGGTTAAAGAAAAAATGGCAACAACTAAATCTGTTTATATGGTAATGTCTTCCACATAATTTAAATAATACAACAAATTACAATGTTGCCAAGCGAGGTTTCATGTCAGAAAACGCTGCGATAATAGGCTCTATTATCAATACAAGCAAATACATCTTTCAATGTAAACAAGCATGCTATCACTTCCTAATCATTGATTCCCCTCCCCATTTGTTAGGGCAATGGTGTTTTCACAATCTTCATAGCAAAGTAAAAGCTCTCTCCACCGGGTTTACAGAACTGTAACACCAAAGCCAATGTAAGAAGTTTATGCACACTAACATATAGCTTTCTGCACCTCCCTTCTTCACGAACAAGATCCTTTGAATATCGGAAGAAGTATACTTGAGATTCTGGAGCATTCTCAAAACACAACCTCCTAACTTTCTTCATTATTGATCGGGTAAGAAATTGCATAAGCTCTATATAATTACCCCCCATTGCTCGAAGGATTTCAAAGATTCATCATGCCTAATTTAAAAGCCAAACCTTGCCGCAACAACCATCTTGTGCAATCAAGTGCTCCACTCAAGAAAGTGTGATACCCAATCGTAGCTTCATCGGGCTTGCTTGATCACAAATGTTTCTAAATGTGTTGTTTTTGTGTCATCAAGTCTTTAGCTTGCTGCGCTTTATTATGAAGACTTCCAAATACCTCCTCATGGAACTCGAAAATTTTCGGTCCTTTCCTCTCCACCTAAACTCCTCGTGCTGAAGACATCACTTCCACTACTACCCGCCTATCAAAGTCACATTTAAAAGATAGCAATAAAAGGCAAATGCAAAAGATCTTTTACTATACTATACTCCAACCACTTAAATGATCAAACCACCGTGATAAAACAATGATTGTCGCTAGCTTTCCTTGGCATGATGTGAGATTTAGGCTGACAAGGTTCCTTTGGAGGTGGTATCAATAATTGCTTCACGATAATTAAGTGGATAATCAAGCATTCGATGTCTCACTCCAGGTCTACATGAAGATTTTCACATAATATTTCATCTAACTCATGAATCTCACCTTGTTGTGCATTACCCGAAATACTAGAAGAGGACTATACCAGAATATTCAAGATGTGATGAGGACTACCCTAATATTTGAAGGAAGAGGAGGACTATCCAATATTTGAGAAGGATTTAAGCACTCGTTTTCTTATAATACCTTTCCATTACGCGCAGAATCAGAGCAACGAAAAGAAAACAAATATATCTTAGACTCCTTAGTCCTATAGTAGAAAACAAAAATTGTATTCAATAAGTAATCAATTAGGTTTGAAATAAATTAAAATTTTTACCTTAATTGGAATTTGTAGTATAATAGTATTCAAATTAATAATCTATAATCAACAACCATATAATGTATAACCCTTATATCCTGCGGCATCAATTAAACAAAATTTGTATTCAATAATCAATTAGTGTGGCTCTGAAATAAATTCGTGAATTTTACCTTTAATTGAACTTGTAGTATAATAGTATTCAAATTAATAATCTATAATCAACAAAACCATATAATGTATAACCCTATATCCTACATCAATTAAACAAAATTTTAGGTCGAATAATCAATAGGGTTTGAAGTAAATTAAATTTACCTTAATTAGAATTTTGGAGTGTATATCCTTAGTGCACAACAACTAACCGAACAAGAAAACAATAAAAATGGCACAATGGGATTTGGAGTAGAAAAGAGGAGTAAAAGGTGGAACGGGGTGGGTGGGTGGGACGAACAAGGCACCGGGGTGGTGGTTGTCACTGGAATGAGAGGTGGATCGGGGTTTGGGGCTGGGGTGTAAAATAATAGTATAGAATTTAGAAATTGATTTCTCGATGTAACTCGTTGGTCCTCAAGTTACCTCTGATTTTTTTTTTTCTGTAACCAAAACATTGCTTGTAAAAAATTAAATTTTTTTACTAGGTGGATTAAAAAAATCCTGTGCACTGTAGCACCGCCGCCTTGTAGAAGGCGGCTACTGCTTTCCTCCATTTCTCATGCTGTCTCCACTCTCTAGGGGTTCCTGGCTTCAAAGGCTAGGTTTTCACAGCGTAGGGGCACCGCCCAAGTCCGTAGCTTCGCCCATCGATTGGTACTCTACACATGCATGTTTCATGCAATTTTATATATATCTGCCTGGATGTTCTTTTGAAAGAAATTTGAATTTGAGTGGGAAGCAATGCCATTTCAGGGGTCAAATTTTTAGATATACACATGTTCTTCAAACGCATTGATATTCTTGATTTTGTAATCTGTCATAATTTAGTTCTTTTTCTTTTTTTTTTTTTTTGAGTCAGGTGGGAGCTGCATTTAAAAAAAAAAACAAAAAAAAAAGATAGGTCAAAAAGCAAGTACAAGAGCACCAATGTGAGAGAATTAATGTGACATGCAATGTGAAAAAAAGGAAAGCATTACCTAAAAGATATTATACACTAGTAAAAAGGCAGCTGGGGCTACAAAACTTCAGTCGCTCTCAAAGTCCTAACATTTCAAGGTTTAAATATTTGGCTACCTACGCACCCGTCGCCCAAATTCAAGCCGGGTTATAGTCCTGCTTAACAAGAATTTGGGCGACTAAGGAACAGGCCTGTCGCCCAATGGTAATATTCACAAGAATGATTTTATGACGAAAATATGCGTGGCAATAGAGTTCAAAGCATTAATACATTTTGTCTGCAAACTTTAGGGCGGCGGTAAATATTTCTGCCCTCTCCCTAAGTTATGGTTACACTTAAAGCGATTTTAGAAATATATCAAGCCGCCAGCATTTAGGGGCGACGGTGGTTGTTTCATTGCCTAAAAATATTAATTTTTTTAATTTTTTAATTAATTTAATATAATGGAATTAATTGGTATTTAAAAACAATAATAATAAACAATGTAGAAAAATAAATTATATTATATAAAGAATGTACGCATAAAATATCTTCAATTGAAAATAAATTAGAATCCTAAAATCAAATAATGCAAGTCATATTACAAAACAATACAAACATAGAATTACAATTAACTCTTTTGGTTTTCACTTATAGAGTGCATCAGGAATCATATTCCCAATTATTAAAGCCGAAGGAGTTAGATTGATTTTTCCTTTTAGAATTTGCCATCCTCGGAGTTGACTGCTGAAAGGATCATAGGCTGTGTCCATACCAGACACCGCACTATTACTCACGTCACCTCTTCACAGCTGACCATTAAAAGCAACTTCTTGGTAACATCTGTCTAGCCTTTCTATCCGGGAGTGCATCCCCAAGTATGTTCCATTTCCTTGTATATCTCCGGACTTGGATCAAGAAGCTGCTCCGATTTTAAGAGATTTTAAATGAATGCAAGCTTCCTACTCTCTCTTGAGAGTTGAGACGAGAGAATTTAAAGTTACTGAAGAATTTATAGCACCTTATCAAACTTCCTTGCCCGGAATAAACGCCTTCATAAGGGTAGTATATTACCACATCAGGCTAAAACCCTTTTAAGACAACAAAAGCATCACCATTACAAACTTAGCTGGAAAGTATTACAAAAACTGAATTGGTTGGAATTCAAGATATCTTAACATCACAATTAGAAAATAATTTAGGCAAAAACAAGACTTACACTTTCTCTTTTATATGGTGATAAATGGATAAAGCCTCCAAATATCTACCAGCAACACCGAATGCATTGATCAGAACATTCAGCATTATGATATTTGGTTTGATTCCCAGCTTCCATGAGTTGAAGTACTTTTTAACTGTTTGATGACATAACTTTGCATTAAAAAGATTTTATATACATTATAATTATGCATATGGATATATATACAAATATAATGGAATACAACGAAAAACAAATTACTTACGTGGCTTAAAACCTGCTGAGCATAGGCATTTGCTAAGACACAGAACATACTGGCTGAAGGAATAAGCCCTTCCGCCCTTAGGGCAGTAATACTACACTCTTGAGCATCCTGAACCTTTCCGTACTGCCCATAAATATCAACCAAACAGGATAAATTATCCCACTTTTTGTGATGCCCTCAGCGTTTCAATATTCTCAAAAGTCTTCTGTATCATATCCCACTTCCCCTGCTCCCCAATCGGCTGATAACGGTAACAAAGATCTTTGGATCAGGATACAACCCCTGTTCCTGCATCTCAGTAAACAACTCAAGTGCCTTGGTTATATTCCTTGCCTTACAATGCCACCGTATCAATGAATTAAACGTCGTTATATCAGGCTTCACACCTTCTTGTTTCATTTTGTCAAACACTTCCAAAGCTTCGTCCAATTCGCCATATTTCCCAAACGTATCAATAATGCTGTTGAAAATCTGTTTATCCAATGCCATCCCCATCTCCCTTATCCCTCCCACAATGTCCATTGCCTTCTTCCACATCCCATTGTCCCTGTAAAGACCAATAACCTTACTGTAAACAAACGAGCTCAACCGAAACCGCTTCCGCTTCATCTCATTAATCATTGACCAAGTATCTTCCAACCTCTCGGCACTGACATAGTAATCAAGAAGAATCTCATAAGTCTCTTCATTTTTCTCCGCACCCAAATCGCCCATTACCGCCAAAACTCTAGTTGCAAGTTCTAAGAGGCCTTTCTTCAAACACCCTCTGAGCATAACATTGTAAACCCTGATTCTTGGCCTCAACTCAGAACATATCATTTCCTGAAACAACACATCGGCCTCCAAAGTCCTGCCATTGCTCTCGAGACCCTCAATCAAATAAGCGTAAGACATCACTGTCAAACCCTCATAACATCACTAACATCACAGTTGGGCACTGTCAAACAGAAATCAGACATCAATTCAATTTCTACTTCAAACCTAAACCCACAAACCTAATTGAGCCAAAAAAACCACAAACATCACTTCAATTTCTATCTTCAAACAACAATCAAAACCCAGAAAAACAATCTATAAAAAAATCAAAAAATACCGAAACAAAATTGAACCGTTATGAAGATTTATTGTTCTAGTATGTACCTGAGTTCAAATGGCCCAATATTGAGGTGATCTCGACCCACGTCGTACCCAGAATCAATTGAAAACTCGTCGGAAAATGTAAGGGTCAGTGGCGAAGAGAGAGAGGGAGGAACGGTTGAATTGGGACGGAGGGATGGAGGGACAAGTTTGTAGAAATTGGGAGGAGATGGGGTTGGTTCGAGCAACCAGTTGCAAAAAATCGATTTGTGTTGTGTCTGCAGATCGAGCCAGAAGGAAGAAAGAAGAAGAAAGTTCCAAGGCACGGTGATAAAATTCAAAGGATTTGGGCGACGCTTAAACTCATAAATTCGTCGCCCAAAGTTTTATTAAAATTTTAAAACCAGACCAATATTTTAGGCGGGTAGCCCAAAACGTTGGGGGCAAATTTTGGAGGTTTTGGGCGACGAATTTATATTTCATTTCATCGCTCAAAGACACTTGAGGCGACGAATGAGTTGTTCGTCGCCTCATTCGTCGCCTAAACCTAAGAAATTTACTCTACAACGTTCTTCTTTTGATCTGCTAAAGAATGACTTATTCATGTCTGAATGAAGTAATTTTTGTACACAATGATCTTGAAGAAGAGGTCTATATATTCAACGTTCAGATTTAAAGAAATAAGTATCTATGTGTGTTTACAAATTAAGAGTTGTACGAATGAGTAACTTACAGTGAAAAATTCATAATAAATAATTGAGAAGTGGGAAAAATCTGTAAAAAATACACAAACGCTCGTAACGAAAAGGCGTACAACTTTCGTTAAGGTGTCATCTCCAAAAGATGAACATTACAAACCATGAAGGTTATATTCATTTATAACCGTCGATCAACGTTTACGTTTACACTTCGTTATTATATCCGTTGGTTTTTTTTTCATCCCGATTCTTTTTTGAAGACATGATCTTTTACTGAATGCAATAAGATGAACGGTTCCGATCGTTCATAGAATGTCCCCATATTGACAGTTTATTGAAAAGTGTGATGATGTTATATGGTTTCTATAAACTTTATAACGTCCTATACAAATTTGACTAAACTGTAAAGATGGGGACATAATATAAACGATCTGAACCGTTCATCTTATTGCATATAGTAAAAGATCATGTTTTCGAAAAAGAATAGGCATGAAAAAAATAAAGTACGGATGTGATAACCGAGCGTAAACGTAAACGTTAATTGACGGTTAAAAAATAATATAGGCTTTATGGTTTCTAGTGTTCGATTTTGGAGATGACTCCTGAACGAAAGTTGTAGGCCTTCTCGATACGAGCATTTGTATATTTTTTACAATTTTTTCCCCCTTCTCAATTACTTATTATGAATTTTTCACTGTAAGTTAATTTTTCGTACAACTCTTAATTTGTAAACATACATAGATACTTATTTCTTTAAATCTGAACCGTTGAATATGTATACCTCTTCTTCAAGATCATTTTGTACAAAAATTACTTCATTCAGACATGAATAAGTCATTCTTTAGCATATCAAAAGAAGAACGGTGTACAGTAAATTTCTTAGGTTTAGGCGACGAACAACTTATTCGTCGCCTAAAGTGTCTTTGGGCGACGACATGAAAAATTCGTCGCCCAAAACCTCAAAAGATTAAGGCGACCAACAACTTATTCGTCGCCTAAAGTGTCTTTGGGCGACAAAATGAAAAATTCGTCGCCCAAAACCTTAAAAGGTTAAGGCGACGAAATAAAAATTCGTCGCCCAAAACCTAAAAAGGTTAAGGCGACAATTTTTTTTGTTGCACAAAATTTGGGCGACAACTGTATTTATTCGTCGCCCATTTCATTTTTAAGCGACGAATTCCTTCATCGCCTTATTGTTTTGACACTTTAGGCGACGAAACAGGGATTTCGTCGCCCAAAGTCCTCTTGCCCGATGAAATTTGCTCCGTCGCCTAAAGTTTTGTCGCCCAAGCTGTTTTTTCTACTAGTGACACACGGGAAGTTCGTATACACCGGAAATAAATTGTCTAAGACAGCTAGGGAATCAAAGTTCTATCGATCGAGAATTATTACAGATCATGAGATGAGATCTTCAACATGGGGCTTAGCTTATTTGTTTGCTCAAAAAATCAAAGTGCTCAAAGCTCCCCCTTAACAGATTATATATAATTATAGTATTATACACACCACTCTTCCAGCAAATTACAGCAAAACCATTTCAAACAACTTTTAATTACATGAACAACACAACAGAAATTGTGACAATCTATAAACTATCAGCAATTTAAAGTTAAATACCAAAAAGAAAATAGATAGAGTCAAGGAATTACAAGGGTGCGTTAATTAATTGCACTAGTAGCTGAGGCTGTCGATGAGCGACAGAGCATTGCTAGCTAACCTAGCAACATTCACAATGCTATTCTTGATGGCGGTCTTAACCGCCGTGCTTACCTTCACACCATCGAATCCATCAGTGCAAGTAACATCGCCTGTGATGACGGCACTGACCCAAGTCTTTATATCATCTAATTGAGCTTGTACATCCGCACCCTTGACCCCCAAGTTGTTCATTGAACTCACCGAATCTTTGAGCTCGTCGATGGATTCCTTAATATTTTCTAAGCAATCGTTAATGACCCCTTTCTCCGTTGGGGTCAGTCCTGCATTCTTAGACAGTTTTGACACTACGGAAGAGGCGTTTTTCGATGCTTTTAGGGTCACGGAGAGGGCATAGATGCAAAGCTTTCGAGGGTTAGATTTGACTTTGGAAGCGTACGAGGAGAGGGATTTGAAGCAAACGAGTGGATATGTTGTTGAATTGCAGGCGGTTTTGACGTAGGTTTTGTAGGTTTGAGAGGAAGAGGAGGTTGCCACCGTTGTTTGCATGTTTGTCATGATGATCAATAGGAGAATTGGGAGAAGAAATGTGAGAACATGGTGTGAATTTGAAATTGGGGTTGTGAAAGTTTGAGCACCCATTTTTGTTGGTCTTGGATTGATGGGTTTGTGTGTGTTTATGTGTGTGATAGGATGCCAATACCAATTTATAGGCACCTCTCAGGTGACTTTGAAACTCCAAGCGTTTTTAAAAAAATTATATACACGCAACCCATCTTATAAATCCAAATTATGGTCCCTATCTTTTTTAATAAAGTACAAGCAATCGATGAGGTGGCACATGTTCATTCGCTAGCTTGAGGGTACATTTTAGATCTTGCACTAGACCCAGCAGATTAAAAATAGTAGAATTATAAAAGAATAAATGTCCTTATTGCTTAACCTCCTTTGGCTGTCTTTAAGATGTAGGGTTAAAAGGAGCTTATCTGATTAAAGGGTTTTTTGAGTTATTGTGGACATGAACCAAGTTATAAGGACAAGACTCTCCACTGTGATCTCTGGATAGTGGTTCTCTTTTAAAGAAAAAGAACGGGAAGACCATTTTGGTTTGTGCATTTCTTTTTTTTCACGCATATTGGATGTCGCATTCTCTCAAATTCATGCGCACTTTGTACGTACGACGAGGAGTAATCTTGCAGCATATGCTGTGGCGAAACCATGGTGCTACTGTGGGACTCACCGCCTGCTTTTATTTCATCTCTTTGTCGTAGGGATTGGTTGGACATGCCCCAACTATCGTTTCCTATAAGATCTTAATGATCTTGTATTCTTTTTTATGGGTTTTGTCACACCCCCGGACTCGAGGTCGGTGAAAAATAAATTCCGCGTCCGGTGCGCGAGAATAAAAATAAAACGTGAAACGAAATATGGGTTCTAAAGTAAATTCCCTTCTCTTATAAAGAACTTTGGCAATCCTTACAAATGTACGCTAACTAAGCCAAATCTCGTCTAACACAACCTCACTCGTCTAATTCCTTGTCATTCTCATTTCAAATCAACAAGGTCTAAAATGTAAAATGGTGAGCTACACCACGGCTCAGTAGGGACATAAGTGTCACATCCCGGACCGGCTGCTGCGCACGATATATATTGTCCGCTTTGGGCCATGCCCTCATGGTTTTGTTTTACGGGAACTCACGAGCAATTTCTCAATGGGTCACCCATCTTGGGATTGCTCTAGCCCAAAACTTTCGCTTAACTTTTGGGTTCCGGAGTGGAATCCCGAGCCGGTGAGAGCTTCAAAAGGCCTCGTGCTAAATGGAGTTGGGCGTGTACGTAAACAAGGCATCGCTACATCTCCAGTTTGTCGTGTGGGGGATGTCACATAAGTCTTATCGAGGATAATTGTCAAGGCTAAACCGAGTGTCATGCAACACGTAGTTTCAATTATAGTATGTTATATCAAATTCAACTTAACATAAATTATATTTCATGAATGCATCTTAACTTCATTCTCCCAACCTGTTAATCTATATAATAAAACAAAACGGTGCTGCATGTCCCATACCATGCATTTTTACTGCTGGCGGTGAATTAGGAAGCTCTGGCTATAAACTAACACCGTAACTTCCCGAGTCATCCAAGTACCTCTGTTGTTAGTCATCTTGTTCTTCTCTCGGTTGCCCAGGAATACACTACTTCATGCCATTCCTATAATTTCACTTTTGCCACCCTTCTTTGGTTCTACGAGAGTCGGAACTCAACCACACAAAAAGAATATTTCCATTTTCACATAACCCAATCTCGAATATACCAATAAAATCCACCCTTGCTGTTTTTACGTGTTCTATCAAAAGCATGAACGAGGCATCTTGAAGACACAACGCAGCAATGGCCAAATTGGTTGCAGGCTGAACCCCGGGTGGCAGGGGCTGGTCCAAAGAATGCCATAAGCGTTGTTGCACAACACCACGCTGACCACGCCCAGCACCACCAGTCTGATTAGAGCGTCCACCACCATTAGTACGATGAGCAGTTTGCCATCAGAGGCACCAGTGTGGCGAGAAGACTGACCACCACGTCCATGAAGATATTAAACCACCAACAGAATTACGGGCAAAATAGAAAGCAGAGAAAGGAGGCGAAGCAACAACCTGATTCATTGCGTGCTTAGATTCCAAGACCAGGAGACGAGTACGCAGATCATTAAACGACGGCATAGTTGGAAAGCTTGTCAGTGCAAGGACAAGCATCTCATATTCTCAGGCTAGACCATTAAGCACACCGTTACTAAATCATCATTGAAACGGGTTGGCCAATGAAAGAAGCCCAGCGGAGGAATTGATCTGCCCGTCTTGGCCAGACCCAGGTATTCTGAAACCGTTTTGCTCCATTTCTGAAGAAGCAACTGAAACTGATTACATGGGTGGAATTGGCAAGGGATTTTGAGAAAAATTGCCAAGCGAAGATACTCCCAAATCTCACAAGAAGTAGACAGTCCAATAGTCAGAGGAAAGAACGGAAAAACCTTGGGTAAGGGGGTAGCACACCCAACATGCTCACAAGAGTTTGATCAGTCTGGTACCACACAAGGTAGTTGGGATTAGGAGTCGTAGTAACCACATGAGGAACCTCAATGGAAGCAACATCAGAATCCAGTAGAGTCAACTTAGGCACGTAGTGGTGGTGAGAAGGGAAGAGAGGAGAGGACACATGGGTTCCATTGACAAAAATGCCAAAAATTTTTGGCCAATCAGAAAAGGCTTAACTTGATTTTCCTAAGGAAGATAGTTTCAGAAGCTTAACAAAACCAGAGTAGAAATATTGGGAATAGGTGTGGTAGAGGATGAAGTTGCGGAAGCCATGGAAAAAAGATTCGAGTCTCAATGTTGAGAATTAAGCTGCCTACTAGCTTGGTTCCAAACTTGCGGGAATGATAATCCTGTAGATGGAGTTAAGAAGGAAGTAACCCGATGGAAGCCAGGGAGCAACCCGATGGAATCCCGATGCTTGATCCGATGGAGTCGAGCATCCCTATACTTTACAAATGAAGCAAGAAGTTAGATTTGGCGTTTGCTAGTTTTAGTATAAGTGCAGCGGCTAGTTTGTTTAGTCGTTTGTTTGCTTTATTTTTAAACGGCTACATCTGTTAGTTTTGTCATGCACACACATTTGTCGGTGTGTCCTGTCACCTTTCATGGGCCAGAGCGTAATGCATTGTCCTTGTGCGGGAGCCACCAATGCTAGCGGAATGTAATAGGATATATGTATTGTATGTGTCTCATTGTTCTAAATCAATCAAGAAATATCTGATTACTCTTGCTCCTCTCCCACTCTCTCGAAATACAATTTCATCCTCTGAAAAATACATTTGAAAGCTTAAAGAAGCTTTATCAACCAAACAATATATGCACAGTACCATTTTCCTTGGTGGCACAAGCGAGCCCAAGTCTACACTTCATAGGGTTCAGAACCTCTCGTAGAACCATGTGAGAATCAAGAACCACTCCAATGGAACTCGACATGATTGAATCATAAGGTTCCCGAGAACCACCTCAATGGAACCTGATTGGAATTGGGATTCGGAACCTCAATGGAATCCAACAGGCGAGAAGATTTCAAAACCACTCAATGGAACTAGATCGAAAGTGGGATTCCAGAACCGCTCAATGGAATCCAATAGAATGTAGGGTTCTAAACCAACTCAGGCTGGAACCATATCAGAAGTAGGATTCTAGACCAACTCCAATGGAATCCATAGGATGTAGGGTTCGGACCAACTCAATGAGACCATACAAGAAGTAGGATTCAGACCAACTCAATGGAATCCAAAAGTAAGAGATTTAAGAAGATGATGATGAGGTATAATTTTAGCATTGTTGTTTCGAATGAAAGGGAAGACTACTTCACCTACTCTCCTCCTAAACCCGACTTCTACATGGGAATGGTTGTTAACCTCAACTGGGAGGCTATATACGACTATGGAGGATTTGATATTGCAAAAGCAGATAACTGTTATGGCTATAACACTGATGGTGGGTGCAAGAGACGGGACCACCATTTTGCAGGCCCGTTGGTGATCGATTTTCGGTAAAAAGTGGTTTCTTTAGATCGACGTCCACCATGAATTTAACATCCCCAATTGATTCTGATACAAGTCTCATCATTAGTCATTTGCAAGAGGATTCATATTGGAACAATTGTGAGTGCCTTGGATGCAATTTCTGTTTGATAGTAACCACCTTTAGATGCCACTTTTGGAATGGAATAAATTGGGAGTTCAATTTTTAAAATCGAGCAATATACTACTTGATGAAAATATTCGAGATCTTGAAATTTTAAAGTGCTTAGAAAGTATTGTTACAATTTTGGAAAACGAAAAAAAAAGTGAAATTTTATTGAGATCATATGATGATTTGGACATCATAAGATGAAAGTAAGGATATTGCGAGTTCGTAACATTTTCGAATTAATTTTAGATTTCGGAGGCTATGTTGGAAAAATCTGAGGTGGTATGTACCATTCAATGGTACGGCTATTAGTGAATGGTCGATTAATTTGTAGTGGGCCCCAAATGAATCTTAACCATTTAACCGGTACATATACCATTGAATGGGTACGTACCCTTTGAAGTTTAGCTTGGTATATTTAAGTGATTTTAGAAGAGATTGAGATGGATTAAAAAGTGATGACACGTGTCGTGCACCTATTGGACCTGCGAAATTGGGCGATGAGCGGCGGGAATGTGGGATTTATCCACGACTCTCTCTTTCCCTCGTTCGATTCTTTGCAAACGAGAAAAAAACGAGAAAAGGAGGCAAAGAAGTTCCATTAATCTTTCGAGGAAATTGTAAGTTTCAATCAGGGAATCCGATTGACGAACGGTTTCGCCTACATGCTCGGTGAATCGAGCCCACGCGTTCTTAGGTAAGATTAAGATTCTGTTATTAAGTTTTTAAGAATTTGTTCAGGTGGGATTGTTGGCCAATTAAGCTCAATTCTTGGCCCAAGTTTGTTCTTGGAGGATTTGAGGTCTTGGGCTTAAGCTGAGAGGCATGAACGAATTATGAGGCATTAGGTAAAAGATTTCCATACAATCGGATTCTTGGGAGTTCTTTGCGGTAAAGAGATGAGGAGTTTGATGTTTGATTCGAATTTCATCTAATTTGGACTTCAATGGAAGTTTGTATGGAATACATGAGTTTAGTTAAAGTAGAATTTCTGGAAAAACAGGGCTGGAACTCTCTGGTTTCATACCAGGGACCTAACTGTGAAAACAGTTTGTGTTTTGGGAAAGGGCCATTTTGTAATTTTAAGAAAGTTAAGGGACCAAAGTGTAAATATCCAAAAGTTCAGGGTATTTGTAAACTCAGAAATTGTTTAGGGCAAGAGTGTAAGTACTATATTGTAGGGTACCCAATTGGACTACAAGAAAAGTATTGGACCCTAACTATAAAATAAAAGGAATATAACCTAGTTACCATATATAAGAATTATATAGTAACCGTTTGTATTTTGTTTGACTAGGAACTCTAGTTACCCAAGAAAAAGACATTGACACACTATGACGGTGATGTGGTGAATTGTTGGAGCGAGGCTAAGCTTTGGAATCGAGGTAGGGAAATTCTCGGGGAACCCTTATATATTACTTGGTTTTGTACATGTGATATTTTATATGTATTATTTGGAGGTGAGAAATTGTATGACTATTTGATCAACATGATTCATATGTTTATAGTATATCCTTGATTCTTGAATAATAATATTGTTTGTTTGGAATATCATGTTGATATCCGTTTATAATTATCATGAATGATAACTATTTCGTGCATTGTGGAATCTTTGGGGAAGTATCAATGGAATTGAATAACGATGATCATTGTGATCATTTTGTTGGAGTCCCAAATTGGGAAGGTATGTTATTTATGAAAATATGGAACTAAAAAAGTAGTTGAGTCCACTCTCGGGGCACTAAGATCTATGTTTCGGCCCAAAGTGCTGGAAATAAGGGAGTGAAGCCCTTTCGGTTAGAGTACGATAAAACAATCTGTGTTTATTTGGGTTTTGGGTTTTGGATTGAGAGTTTGACAAGATGACTAATGAAAAGAAATGGAATTATTACGGCGCCCCGGGTTAACAAAAATTAGGATCAAGGCCGAAGCATTACATTCATACATCATATTGCTTTAGTTGTGTTACATTGCATTGGGGTTATTGTCCTACGGAGAGTGGTAGCTCACCTTATGAATTATTGGCAGGTGTTGAACCCGAGAGGCTTGAAAAGTAATAGAATTTCTTGTAAATCTAGAGAACTTTTGTGATGTAAAATAAGAGTATTTTGTATTTTCTTTGTTTTATTTTTATTTTTGTTTATTTTATTCAAGCACTTGGGCGTGGGATTTATTTTTCACCCAGACTCCGGTTCGGGCGTGGAGCAAATATAAACCCCAAAATTGGAAGATACTAGGGTTGTTGGGACACGGTAAGTAAACAATAGATCTTTTTCTAGCCATCACTTTTAGTTTTGCTAACTATGCATTTGTGTATGCAGAAGTACTAAAAGATTCTTTTTGACCCAGTGCGAGTGGCTATATGTAAGCCTGAGTATGCCATGGAGGGCATCTTTTTCATAAAATCCGACATGTATAGTTTTGGAGTGTTGATGCTAGAAATCATAAGTGGTAGGAGAAACAACTTTAAGCAATGCTAAGCTCCTGCTCAATATAGTAGGATATGTATGTCCTGCACGAGATATTATTAATGAATAAATTCAGTATTTTTGATGTGCTGGTCATATGTAGAAGCACCACGCGGTGCACAGGAGCATACGTGATGGTGATCTTTTCGAGAGACGCCGTGTGACATGCGCGGACTTCGGGGGAAATTTGTCTACAAGGGCCTCGGGTCTTTTTCTTTGCCAAAATAATGAACAAATTCATGGTTAAAACTTGTACTAAAAATTCTACGAAAATTCGGCATAACCTCTTCTAAAGAGTCTAACATTTCCCATAACCTTTAAGCAAATAATACAACACATCCACACAACATTTGCATCAAATTTGATAATCGTACCAATAGTTTGCAACATGCAATCCAATTAATTTGAATATGGTAGTGAACGGAAAACAAATATGTAAAGATTGGGTGTAGGGGTATATTACTCACATCTGCGAGCTCACCTTTTGTGGATGTCGCGGGTGAGGCGAGCGGCCTTGTCCTCGGGGAAGGCGTCGGCCCAAGGGTGAGCTTGAAACCCGAAGGCGGCTGAGGGGGATGCGTCACTTCGCGTGTGGACAAGACGGCGCCTTGAACATCGGAGCGGCGAGACCGTGAGCTTGCATCATTAATCGACCGTGAAAAGAGCTGAACTAGGACTAGAGGAGCCGAGGCGTGTAGAAATCAAGCTTGAGCATGCAGCCAAATTGACCCGGTTACAAATTAGTTAAATAAATAAATTATAGCGTTTTTCCCTGTTTGCCGTGAATATAATTTTTATGACACTTTCAAACTTACCATTAAAGAGTTTTGCATTTAAAAATAATAATAATAATAAAAATTTATTATTAATAACTAATTCTTTTCAATCTATAACAATGGCCAAACAACAAAAACAAAATCATAATAATATGCCATTCATCATTACGCACAATCATTCAATTACTAAACATATAATACAAAAAAAATTACTAAGTAATCATATTGTACTACTATTTAGCCAAAATGATTCTAGTACATCATGAGAGAAAGCATATCGCTGTGTATGTATTTAGCCTGGTGACGCAAACCCACAATTGAACAGGTCTTCCCTAGTGCGGTATTAACATGATTAAACAAATTAATTAAACCCATGATCTCTCCAAATTTGGTATCCTGATGATCATATATATCACGATCCATCACTCACTGACTTGCATAGCCTGTTCACTAATTAACTAGAATTACTTAGTTTAGTACTAATTAATTAAGAGTCCTAGAGGAGTTAGATAGAAGACCACAGTCACAAAAGACGGCAGTCAACAAACTATATTTGTGCCCAAGTTCAAACATAGAAATATTTTACTCGTGGATGCGAAGACATCATCGGGAATTGTTGAAAGTGCGTTACACAACGACACACTGCTTTCGATCTTGACTAGCAATTACCAAAACATATATTATTCAAAATCTTGAGAAATCAAACCATGCATGCTCGAAGACTTTTCTTCGGATTTTGTGTCTCAAACGTTTGAATTAAATGGATCGCGCTGAAACCATTATCCTCTCATTTTGAAGTAATCAATAAGGTTCTAAATATTACAAAACTTTGCATTTAGCATGGTTTAACTTTATTTTCTTTTATGCATTGAAATAGATTTCATATTTGAATCTTCTTCTTTTACGAAAAAAAATTATAAAATTTGATAATATTAGTAGCATGCATACATACAGAAAGTATTTTAGAGGCTCCACAATAACTTAAATCTCTGCCTCCAAATCAATCCCCAATTTAGCTAACATATAGGCCCTTCATTTCTCTTCTCAATTACCATTCACCACACACACATAACACTTGTAGTTCATGTTAATTAAAGATTTGCATTCATCGACTAAACTCCATGAATTTTCGTTTGTTTGGGAATTAACATAATCAGATCTTAATCACTGATTCAAATGTATAAGATTCATATTCTATCGATTATTGGCTTTGTGGCTTTGTTTGTAGTGTTTTATCAAAGAAACTTATGTTCATTACTTAAAAAGTATAGCATGTGTAACGTATATGAGTTCTTTTTTCGTCTTCAAAGTAAACTTTTACAAACTCCTCATCAAAAGAAATAGTAAATCGCATACAAACTCCCGAGGCCAGTTCAACACCTTCTGGGCACTTTTATGATCTTTAGGCAAACAATTGTCCTTTGGAAGCATCCTCTTCAAAATTCCCATAAAGTAATCCTTAACACCGGTGTGACATACGAAACTTCATCTTGCCTTGCATCAACTCCACAATGTTTGTAAAAATCGAAAAATCTTCCCAACTTGGGTATAATTCTTGCTTGGCATTTTTCAATAGCCTTTCATACTTATCGAATGTTTCCTTGTCCATGGTGAGAGGCACGTCATCTCCTACTTCCTCATTGTCATTGGTTGGGGTGTATGGATAATAGTCATTTACAATACCGTGACTTGGTCATTGCAGATAAACTTCCTTCAACAGTCTCAGCTCATGATTGGTACAAAGACGAAGCATGATGTAATGGTTCACATGATGATTCCATCTACCGTATAGGTATGCGTCATCCCATTTCTTACCAAATGATATCGAACATTTTTGAATGTCTCCCACATATATGATTGTTCATGTCCTACGAGACACTTGATATCGGTTGAACCCACGGGTTGTGTCTCATTGCGAAGTCAATAAACCTATCTTTGTCCATTCCAAATATTCATCGGCACATGTTTGTTCGGATTACGCCATCACTTTGTCTGTCCATTTTTTCCTATTACCACATCAAACGAAGAGGGGAGCATTAGAACAACTTCAGCCTGTCTCGTCACACTTATGCCTCTGGTAAGGCCCTATCCCATTCGGGAGTGCACATTTGTGTCTCGTAATTTACGAGATCCACTAAGGTGGAATTTCGACATGGAAAAATTGTGGCGGCATCTCCCTACGAGTTCTCCAACTGCATGACGTAGATATCAAATATCTATTATGCACTCGAAAACGTAAGAAGATGTTACCAAAAACCCTGTCGAAACCTAATCCATGAACGCAAACTTCGACACACGAATGTGCACTCTTTGAATCCAAAAATGGGACAATTCAGAATCAATTGGATCGTATTAGTCACGCTTTACCGCATCGGTGTACGAAATCCAATTAATTCTCAAACCCAAACTAAGTTTTTGTTAAAAAAAAACGTACGAAGTTAATTACTATTAACTCATATGTACAAAACAAAATAAATTCGTAAAAAAAGTTAATTACTATTAACTTCGTACATACAACACAACATAAAGTCATGCAAGATATACAAATTATTTGCATACAAAACAATATAAAATAAGTGGAAATGCATTAAACAGCATAAAATGATCAAGAAAATACCTTCAAATTGGTCTCAACAACAATCCTATGCAACAAACCTATACAAAATTAATTAATTTATGTTAATTTTAATTCAAAAAAATATTAAAAAATCAAATTACGGGTTAACGATTACCACGCTTGGTGGTGGTGGAGGAGAGGAGGACGAGAAGGTGCTAGGGATAGGGAGGAGGGGAGATGGTAGCTAGCTAGGGGGAGAGAGAGATCTAGAGGGAGAAAGAGTGAGATGATGAGAAGAGGGAGAGCCGGGGGGAGTGAGATAGGGAGCGAAAGATGGAGATGAGTGAGATAGAGAAGAGAAAAGATGGAGATGAGTGAAACTAGGAAGAGAGATTTGGAGGGGAGAGAGATTGAAAGACAAATTTGTTTGCCGGTTTTGCGCAAAAAGCTTGCCTCTTGGGTCTAAAGAAGGGGAGTAAATCACCTTCGTTTTGTCTGGCTCAGACATATTTGTCGCCTAAAAGTGCCAATTTTCGTCTCCTAAAGTCACCCTTGTTTTGGTTTGCGCGACGAATTGTCGCGCACAATTTAGCGCCAATTTCTCCTTTTGCCGCCACTTTTTCCATCTTTTGCGCGACGAATGTATTTATTCGTTGCCCAATTCATTAAACTTTGTCGCCTAATCTCCTTGCCCGACGAAATTTCCTGTCGCCTAAAATTTTGTCGCGCAAGCTATTTTTTCTACTAGTGACATATGGTCCCTCAACAAAATTCAAAGAAGCGCTAAACATTCAAGGATCAAATTCAATTAATTGGATGAACAAGAAGGAAATAGGAATGGGCTGGAACTTACCCACAGCGTTAATATTACTACTGTAAGTAATCCTTTTAAAAAGGACTCAAAAATTGTATTAATTAAGTGCAGGTCACAAAAAAATTGAATAACATAACAAGGTTAGGATATGAATAGGAGAAAAAAGAAACTAATAATTCAGAACCATTCCTCTCTCATAAATATCAGCAATTAATCCACAAATACCAACATAAAAGTAATTAAAATCACAACAATCCAAAAAACTTTACCAGTATACAAATTGCCGAAACCCATCAATTTTAATTTATATGAAATTAAACAAACCTAGCTATGCGTCCTTCAAAGCAATATATACCTGTAAACGCCTAAATCGAAGAAAAAAGACGAGAAGACTCAGGAAACTCACAGAGACATACGCTTTCTAAGCAGGGGGTTGGGTGTTAGAATGCACTGCCAAAAAAACAAAATTCCTGCAAGGCTCAAATGAAATACATCATAAATCGAGAATTGAAGATGAAAAATTTACAAATTCACTCTTTTTTTCATCTGCAGAAATCAAAAATTGAAACAATTTGGATGTGAGGAATTAGGTCAGTGTCTGGGCTCTGCTTGAGAACATAGAGCGTAGAGGGATGGAGTGAGATTGTGGAGACACTTCGATCGTGGCGAGGAAGAGCAGCGGTTGAGTGAGATTTAGCTGAACAAACTCTATTCTTCGTCGGGTAATTAGTATTTTAACGACTAAATTAATTTTGTAAGTAATAATTTTGTCGGCTAACATATTTTTGATAGTTGCCATGGGATTACCAGATCTACAAATTGCCCAAGATCAGTTTCTCATGTTAAAATTTCAGTTGGCCTATTCTTCCAAATCATAACAAAATACCTTAATTTAAGTTGGGCAATTTCTCATGTTTGAATTTATTTTTATAAAGAAATAAAAAATTTCAAAAACTTGTTCAAATCGCCATGGCTTATTGAAGGGAAGAACAACCCACGCCGCCACCTAGTGAAAGTGTTTAGCCAGCCTGTCCAAATTTATATGAATAATAGAAAGAAATAAGGATGAGAACAACTGAGAAAGTCGGAGACAGAAGGGACGGTCGTCGAAGTTGGGCCGACGATGAAGTCGCCCGTGCCGGCAGGAAGAGTGGGTTTGTCGTTGGCGTCAGATGGCTTTGGGCGGGTGCTTTTCTTTGTTTTTAATATGTACTATTTAGTCATTTTATACCATTAAAAACATTATTAAATAATTTAAAAGTAATGTCTTGAATTTAGGAAAATTCTTCGATGGTACCGTACCATTTAATGGGTACGGCCGTTGAATGTCGAGATTAATTTGCGGCGGGTCTAAGCTAAATGCTTGGAAACATTCGCCGGTACGTGCGAATTGCGCGCAGGTGATTTGGAGCAAGATATGATGTTTAAATAGAAAAATTTAACCCTAAACCCACAACACTACTGCACCCCTCCACTATTTCTGGCAAACTGTACAATCTGTGTAAACTGAAAGCATGTATTTTCATTCATTGATTTAATGTAAATATAAATAAGCACAACAACTATCCAATGGTTATAAACAATTAATATCTTAAAAATCATATTTATCAAATGAGGAACTCAAGCAGTATTAATAGAACTGTGGTTCCCATTTGACAAATCCATCCCAAGGCTGGCAGAGACATTTTCTTGCTTCTATCCTCTCCCTCTTCTCGTTACCCTTACGAATGGGAACCACCATCCTGTAGCGAGTTGTTACTGGACGTCCAACAACGACATTGCACTTTTTTTTTTAAATTTGAAGGAAAAAATTGTCTTGAGGGAGGGGTTATGACATTTTAGGAGAGATTTTCGGTGTACCTAAAGCACAAACTGGTTCACCATGTAGTATCATAATACAAGTAAGCGAACCTTTGAAGACCATATTCTATCTCCGTATATTATAACATGTGGTGTACCGGCTTGTGTTAGGAGTATATAGAAAAATCTCTTCATTTTCCTAGCATCAATAATACTTTCCTTTTGACCTTAGTTCGAATCCTCTTGTTCGCGAGGAGCGCTCGGGCCGGGTTAGGAGCATACGGGTCGGCCGTCCAGCGAGTGAGCCTTTCTATTGGCGTTTTACGCTCCAACGCGGGCTTCACTCCCATCCGCCGGAGGGATGTTCGTGAGACCTTGGAGTTTGTGTGGTTATTGTCGGGCGTGCCACTATTGGCTTACGCGATAGAAAGATGTAATATGTATTAAGTACTTGCACCACGAAGTAATATAACTTAGCTCATCGGATTGGGCGACTTAATTAGATAAGTGCGGTTAGGTTCTTTTTATTGCCTTGCTTATTAAGGACTTTATTCTCTCTCGTCATTTATACCGAAGGAGATTGCTTGAGATAGGATTTTGTTATAAGCCCAAAGTTTATAACAAAAATGCCCCACGCTCGCGCATACATAAAGGTAAGACGATAATTAAAGACGGAATGTAAAGGCATAATTGAAGTGCTTGAAAGTAAAAACTTGTAGAGAGTAAAGAGCGATAAGTAGAGGCGATATTAAAGAAAGACTTTAAGTAAAAAGATCAATGTTATTACATTTTCAAACTCATCACAGGCCCAGACAAACGTCCATCGGGTTGATTTTTGTTCCATCGATAGTTTTCTAATCTATCGAGATGTTTTTAAAGAGCTAGTTCATGGGGAGATGGAGTAAGACTCTCGGCCTACGATTCTCAATCGATACTATCACCGGTTTGGCTAGATAAGACTAAATTCACTACTCCTCGGGGAGTTGGATATATGATCCTAGGTTGTTGGTCTTTGGTTTCTTGAAATCGCTGGCTACACAAGTAGTGCGAGAATGAGAAAAGCAGCCCAGATAGAGCGAAGTACGTAGGCCCAGGGAAAAGCTTTGAGGGGTTTCCTCGGAGGTTTCTTTACGAACTAGAGAGTTACGTTTTAGTTGGTTTGAGTGTCCTTCTTTGAATCCTCCTCGTTTATATAGACTAGCAGGGGAGCCCGTATCATCGCTAGTCACTTCTCTCTGTATCTTTAAAGATGCTTAGTGAGGAAGGGCTTAATGGAAGCACGCGGGTAACGCCTCGTCGGCTACTCCAACGAGAGAAGGGTTCTTTATTCGCTGAGTACGGTTTCCCTCCAATTTGCCGGTGCTTTGCATTAAATGTTGTTCCAGACTTCTTTCCGCTTCGTTCACTGATGCAGGTTTGGGCCTTTCTTTCTTAGGCCCAACCCATTTGCTCGTAAGTCATGGCCCAAAGCTCATATGGACGGAGTGGGTGCCACTATGTGACTATCTTTGTCGCTTCACTCAAAAGCCGCGTCATCCCCAGAGACTTAGCCGTTCTTTGAAGATCGATTTGCTTTCCACAATAATCACGAGATCTTTGCATTAGATGCTCTAGTGGGGGTAGGTGCAACTTTTTCCGTGCTCCTGATGGGGGTAGACACCCCTTTATCCTCAATCTTCTTTGGATTGGCTGGGCACTTACCTTTCATGTTTAGCCCATTTGCCCATGACTCCATTCTAACCCGGTAGATATTTTTTCGGTGTAAACACCTCCTCTCTCCTAAATTAAGATAGTTTAAAATATCAACTTATCAAAAAAGTTTTTCCATTTTATATTTTTGTAAGTTGAGAAACAGAATGCTGTAGTTTGGTTGCTTTTTTTCTGCCGGTCGAGTTTTCATGGATAGTTTCTTATTGAACGTTCACATTGGGCTTCTAGCCTTGTATGCTTAGCTTGCGAACCAGCAAGAAGCATATCTATTTTATACCCTTTTGGTAGTTTATTCTCTTCAGGGAGTTCTTAAGATGGACAAGAAAATAACATTACAAACTACGCACAAAGAAGATGGGGATATCACTTGATCTCCCGAAAACAAGTGTAGAACTTTGACTGGCGGACCAAACAAGAGTTCATTTCACAACGTAAGCTATTTTCATTCATTCCTTCTTTGTTTCTTCTCCTCCCTCACTCCCACCCTTCTCACTCCATACGGTTATCAAATGAGTCTTAAATTAAGGATTTTAATCACGTTGTGATTTTTTCACTTGCTATTATTTTTAGACATCAGTATGATCAATAACAACCAACAAACACTATAGATAGTTGCAAAATTTTCATCATTTGGAGAAGTTCGGCATGGCACTTTGTGTGGTCAGTCATGGCTAGCAGCCTAAACTTAATTTTCTTCCTCTTATTTTTTCAAGCTCAATGTCAGAAGCTTCGCCATCACTTCAGCAAGTGCACAGGACACACTCCAAACCAGGGGTGACACTCTCAATTCCACAAGTTTCTTATGTTCGGCTAACAAGGCTTTCTGTATGCGTTTCGTTGTATATAACAAATTCAATTCCAGTAAGTTGACCATATGGAGAAGACAAACCCCCTTTAGAAACCAAGGATGGGTTGCCAGCCGAGACACGCCTATTTGTACCCAACAGCAGTTCTTGCCTTGGACAAGAATAATACTTTGAAAATTATGGACGGAGGTGGGACTAGGGTGGTGCTTTACTCTGCTCCACAATCAGCTAACAATGTTGTAGCTACTATATTGGATTCTGGCAATTTTATCGTACAAGTGAACTCTATCCCTGGATCAACAAATCGGGTTTTTGTGGCAAAGTTTTGACTATCTCCAGCAACGCTTATGCCAGGCATGGGGGTAGGTGTTAATCATACAAATGGTCACATTTGGTCACTTACTTCATGGTCAAGTGTGTACAACCCAGCGCCAGGACCTTTTACCCTTGAATGGGACTACGAAATGCGAGGAATTAAAAATTAGGCGATTCGGGGTGGTTTACTGGACTAGTGGAGCCTCTACAAGTAAGAGATTTAAGAAGATGATGATGAGGAGGTATAATTTGCAACATTGTTTCGAACAAAAATGAAGACTATTTCACTTACTCTCTTATAAACCAAGTTCTACATCAGAATGGTTGCTAAGCCCAACTGGACGACTATATATGACAATGGAGGACTTGATATTGCAGAGCAGATAACTGTTATGGATTATAACACTGACCGGCGGGTGCCAGATATGGGCAGAGAAGCCAACTTGCAGACATATTGGTGATAGATTTGAGCTACAAATTGGTGCCTTTAGGCAAAACCACATCTAATTCAACATTCCCGGATGATTCAATTTTGAATGCAAGTCTCAGCATTAGTGATTGCAAGGATACATGTTAGAAAAGATTGCGAGTGCCTTGGATTCAATTTTCTGTTCATTATTAACCAGACTGGATGTCAATTTTGGAAGAGGGAATAAACTGGGAGTTTGTTCAAGACCGGCGGTGATACTACATACACCTATTGTTATTTATTAACAAAGTCACATCAGAATAAAGGCAAGTCTACTAATAATTAACCTAACTTGTCCACAGGCTTCTGTTTCTTACCATTTCACATCATTTCTTTCACAACAAAAGAAATCTAAATCTGGAGATGACATACTGAATGCAGATAGAGAGAAACGGATGTGGATTGGCTCTGGCATCGCCACTGCTGTTCTACTACTTATGATCCCTACACATCGTTTGCTATCTACTGAGAAGAGAGGAGAAAGTTTGTATTTTCAGGTACACAGTTATTCAAACCACTGAAAATTGTTGTTACAAATATAAAAAGTTTTTATTTTTTCCTTAAATAGGAGAGAGCAAAAGAAAAAGATCATTGAGAATGAACTTTGCTTGACTTCATGAAATCCGATAGACTTATTGATGCCAAGGTGCTCCACAACGAATGCAAAAGATGCGACATGATCCAAGTTTGTTTAGCTATGCGTACGTTATAGCTGCCACAAACAACTTCTCCCCCAAAAAACAAGCTCGGAGAAGGGGGATTTGGACCTGTTTATAAGGTGAGGTTAATGTTTTATCACTATTGTGTCTGTTTGACACTTCTTCCCTGAATTTTATGCTTTGGTTTGCCCTTCTGTTTATCAATTGCAAAGCATAATTGTATTCAAGGAGAATTTACGCATATGGCCACCCACATAAAGTGTTTTTGTTATTAATAGCTGATCAGGGTAGATACTTTGAATAAACAATTCAGGGAAAATTGGTGACAGGACAAGAAATAGCTGTGAAGAGACTTTCAAAATGCTCCAGGGCAAGGAACGCTGGAGTTTAATAATGAATTGATACTCATTTACGAACTCCAACATAAAAAAACCTTGTCAAACTTTTCAGTTTTGCATTCAAGGTGAAGAGAGGATGCTGATATATGAGTATATGCCAAAGCCTAAAAGTTTGGACTACTTTATACGGTTAGCAAGACTCACTTTAAGCTTTACTGCTTGATTTATTTTTGTTTGGTTTGTATGATATGGTAAAAAAGTAGAAGAATCATTCATCTATCTTATAATGTCTCTCGATACATTGGGCAGATTCAGCAAGAGTCATGCTGCTTGATTGGAAGAAGCGTTTTTAGTATAATTGAAGGAATTGCTCAAGTTGCTTTACTTGCACAAGTACTTCAAGAGTGACAGTAATTCATAGAGATTTAAAAGCAAGTAACATACTACTTGATGAAAATATGAACCCCAAAATATCTGATTTTGGTATGGCAAAAGGATTTTCAAGCATAACGAACTAGAAGCAAATACTAATAGGGTTGTTGGGACATAGTAAGCAAACAATGCATCACTTTTGAACTCATCACGTACTCTTTTGTTTGCTAAACATGCATTTTTGTATGGGAACTACTAAAAAAAAAACTTCTTTCTTATTTGAGTACGGTGGTCACATGGCGCTAGAGTATGCCATGGAGGGCATCTTTTCCATAAAATCTGATGTCTATAGTTTTGGAGTGTTGATGCTTGAAATCATAAGTGGTAGGAGAAACAACAGCTTCTACAATGCTGATCGCCTGCTCAATATAGTAGGATATGTATGTCACACCCATATTAATAAATAATGATCAAATGCTTCTTATTTTCATTAATTCGATCTTTGAACTCTGATATTCTTCCACGAACATAAGAATTTTTTCAGGCATGGGAGTTATGGAAAGAAGGTGCAAGGCTACAACTAGTTGATCCAACATTAGGTGGTTCATTTATCGAAGATCAATTGTTAGATGCACCCATGTTGGTCTGCTTTGCGTGGAGAAGAAAATGCAACTAATCGGCCAACCATGTCGATGTCATATCTTTGTTGACAAATGAAAACATGTCCTTGGCCTTACCTAAAAAGCCAGCATTTTCACAAGAAGTAAAGTGATTGAGAGGAAAAACTGTATATGTGGAAAGGAAGTACAAATTATATCACCAAATGAGTTGTCCATCTCCAGTATCGAAGCACGATGAAGGTGCGCCCAGTTCGATGGTCAGTGCCTCAGCCTCAGTTGAACTTACTTTCATAAGTATTGTTATACAATGGTGTGGTTTTACTTGGAAGATTGTCTTTGCTGAATAACTAAAGGAACATCTGTTGAGCTTGGACTTTGGTATACATGACCACCTAAGATGGACAAATGCCCTATTGAAAGCCCTTTTGGTGAAAATGTTTTTAGAACTAATCCTTAGTAAAAATGCAAGTGAATTTTGAAAAAATCACTTGAAGTGCTTCATGCAAAAAGCATCGATTATGTTCTTCTTGTAGGAAGCACTTCAAGTGCCCAGAACCAAAAACATGTTGTCAAAAAATGCTTTCGATCATTTTAAAAGTACTTCCAAACGAGCGTATATTTAGTGATTTGTCAATGTGCTATTGGATTTTAAATGTCACGAGAATCCATTTTCTGAAATGCAGTCATCAAAAAGTAATTTGCATTGTATTATCTTCAAAGTTTTATTGGCACTATTGCACATTACAGAAAATACAATGCAAGATGTTTATTTCCTGTGGATTAGGGTAGTTTATAATCGTCTTGGCAAAAAAATTTACATATTATATTTTTGTAAGTTGGAGGGAACAGAATAATTTTTTTTTATAGATTTTAGCTGCTATTTATTTAGGGTGCCTTTATTGTGGCACTCAATTTTTATATAAGTTAACCTATTCTAATATAAATTTACATAAAATTCATCATTCACAATATTCAAACCTAAGACCTCTCATTTTACAAGTGAAGAAGATTATCAATTTGGACTATAGTACTAAATGACTCACCCAACTAGTTTTTGAAGACTTATACAACCTATAAGTACCCTTAACCCTATAAGTGCCTCAAAACTTATAAAGCTATGTGTATTAAAATTTAAACCCATTACGTGTGACCAACCAAATTTTCCAAAATACTAGCTCATGATATTTCATCTGTCAGCCAATCCATTTAGTATTTGTAGTTAACCATTGTTTGGCCTTAAATAAAAATAAGGCATGCTGGGGCTTATTCATTTTATTTACTACGCCAAAATCGTGCAACTTGAGCCCACTAACTCCGAAGCCCAAGCCCGGAGCTCGAACGACCACCATATCTCTCTCAACCTATATGAGGGGCTCATACATGGTTCTCTCCAAGCTGCGTTTGCCCCCGCATTTGCGACCGAGCCCGGAAATAGTCAGCTGTGAGCGCCAAATGACCGATTTACTCATGCTCCGGTTCAGCTATATGATAGAGGTTGCTTCTTTTCCCCCTTGCTTATAAATACAACCATAGGCCTTCAAGCTCAGGACCTTCGTCGAAATCAATCTCTACAATTATACAAAAAACCTTGAGTGACTCTTCAATCAGCCCAGCGCTTTTCGGCCTAGAGCCCAATTGCTTTTCGGCCAAGCATTTAGCTCTTTAGCTACAATCTCAAAGCCTTCATTCGAATGAGCTTTTCTGCGATCCCTGAATCTAAAACTTTTACGGCTACGCATTTGCATTGGTATGATTGGTTGACGTGCAATTCCAGCCACCCCCTGATTCCCTCTCGGCGTATGTTTTGTACTAAGTCAATCGAAGCACCGGTGATCTCGATGTACTCCTGCAGCATTATCTTGCCCTTCGCGGCTGAATCTTGCTAGAAGAGAGTTTTACTACTTTCTTTACATTCTCATTCATTTACATTTAAAGTTAGTTTGGCCCATTGGCCTAGATTTTACTTTATGAACGTTTGTAATATTGACTTCATCATGGAATGATTACATTTTGTTTTTGTTTTAGTTTCCATTTCTCTTTCATTTACTCTTTAGACAAAAACACAAAGAGTCGCACTAAATTTCCCCAATTCCTCGTTCACTCAAGAGGCTCCAAAAAGAACCTACTTGAACCGGCATTTCGGCTCATAGTTTGGTTAAGAAGTTATTTCTGACGCGACCTCACATTCACTCAAACACAAATCTTTTGTATGTTTGGCGGCCTCAACGGTGGCACGCCTATTCTGTCTCTTTCACTCGGGTCATCTTGTGGCACCGAGATCGCAACACTCGGGGCAAATACGTTGTGAGATCACGGAATTTTAAAATGCTAAGAAAGTGTTGTTACAACTTTTTGAAGAACAAGAAAAAAACAGTGAAATTTTATTGAGGTCATATGATGATTTGGACATCATAAGATGAAAGTAAAGATCATTATTCTACGAGTTTGCTTAACATTCTTCGGATTAATTTTGGGAGTTCGGATGTATTTTTAAGTGATTTAGAAGAGATTGAGATGGTTAAAGTGGTGCCATGTGTTATGCACCTATTGGACATACGAGTTTGAAGCGGTGAGAGGCGGCAAAATGTGGGGATTGATCCCGGCTCTTTTCTTCCCTTGTTCGATTCTTTGCACGAGAAAAATAGAAAAGGGAAAGGGTTCCATTAATCTTTCGGGGGTCGTAAGTTTCAATCAGGAATCCGATTGACGAACGGTTTCGCCTACATTCTCGGTGGGCTCGAGCCCAACGTTCTTAAGTAAGATTAAGGTACTGTTATTAAGTTTTCTAAAATTCGTTGATTGGGATTGTTGTGAATTAAGCTGCGATTCTTCGAGTTTAAGTTTTGTTCTTGGAGGATTTGAGGTCTTGGAGCTTAAGCTGAAGAGAGGTTTGTAGAGAACGAATTCGAGCATTAGGTAAAATATTTCATACAATCGAGATTCTTTGGGAGTTCTTCTGAGATGAGATTATGAGGAGTTTGATGTTTGATTCGAATTTCATGGTATTTGGACTTGATGGAAGTTTGTATGGAATACATGAGTTTTAGTTAAAAGTAGAATTTACGGAAAAACGAGTGGAACTCATTGGTTTCATACTAAGGACCTAACTGTGAAAATAGTTTCTATTTTGGGGCCATTTTTGTAATTTTTCGGAAAGTTAAGGGACCAAAGTGTAAATACCCAAAAGTTCTGGGGTATTTTGTAAACTCAGAAATTGTTTAGGACAAGAGTGTAAGTACAATATATTAGGGTACCATGGAATTGGACTACAAGAAAAGTATTGGACCCTAACTATAAAATAAAAGGAATATAACCTAGTTACTATATATAAGGATTATATAGTAACCGTTTGTATTTTGTTCAATTAGGAACTCTAGTTACCCAAGAAAAGACATTGACACCTTTGTGACGGTGATTTGATGAATTGTCGAAGCAAGCTAAGCTTTGGAATCGAGGTAGGGAAATTCTCGGGAACCCTTACATATTACTTGGCTTTATACATGTGATATTTGATATGTGTTATTTAATTGAAATTGTACGTGACTATTTGATCAACATGATTCATATGTTTATGAGTAGCTTTTGATTCTTGAATAATATTGTTTGTTTGGAATGTCATGTTGATATCCGTTTATAATTATCATGAATGATAACTATTTCATGCATTGTGGAATCATTGGGAAGTATCAATGGAATTGAATGCGATGATCATTGCATGATCATTTGTTGGAGTCCCAAATTGGGAAAGTATGTGATTTATGAAAATATGGAACTACAAGTAGTAAAGTCCACTCTCGGGGGCACCAAGATCTATGTTCGGCCCAAGCTGCACAAATAAGGAGGTGAAGCCCTTTCGGTTAGAGTCCGATAAAACGATCTATTAGGATTTCGAGTTTGGGGCGAGAGTTTTGACAAGATGACTAATGAAAAGAAATGGGATATTTGTTAAGCGGGTTAACAAAATTAGGATGAAAGAGGAAACATTACATTCATGCATCATTGTGTGCTTGGTTGTGTTACATTACATTGTGGTTATTGCCCTATGCGTTTAGTAGGCTCGCCACTTATGAATTATTGACGGGTGTTGAATCGGGAAGACTTGAAAGGTAGTCGGAATTTCTTTGGAAGTCTAGAGAACTTTTGTGATGTAAAATAAAGTATTTCATTATTTTCTTTGTTTTTTTATTTATTTTACTCGGCGCGGGCGCGGGTTTATTTTTATTTCTTTTTCGCCGACCCGGATCGGGCGTGACATACGTGTTGAACTCCATGTGCCCAAGCTGTCCAGTTTTGGCACCAACAATGATATTGGGAAAAGGATGTCCAATATTCTCAAAAGATTTAGAATCATTTTCAGTTCTGGTTGACCGAACACTTCCACAGGCTTTCGGTGGTTGTCTCTTGAATGCTTCTGCTTATATTCGATGGTTATAGTCCGAATATGCCTTGTTATTTTTTGTGGTTATCTACCGTATCGTCTTTGGTTCATTCGGTCCTTGTTCACCCGAAATGTTGCAATGTTGGAGCTTCTACAGTGCGAATTTTTTGGAAAGTCTAAAAGATCGTGCTCTTACTTTAACTGAAAACTGCCAAACGCTTTGATTTTGATCCTCCATTTGTCATCCAAATCGTTTTTTTCTCCACCAATTTTCATGAAGACGTGTGAAGAATATTCATTTGAACTATGACTAGGGTTTCGTAGGGAAAGAGAAGTGTGAGACTGATGAGTGAAGGATGGGTGTGGCAAATACTAGGATTGGGTTCACTTATATGAACTAAACGTGGGTTTTCTAAGTTTTTTATTAATGTTTGCCCTTTTTAGTCATTTTGTTCAAGGCTATATATATATAATAGAAAATATAAGTTTTATTAAAAAGTTGGTTGAACTTAACTATTGTATATGGACTTTGATGGACTTTGCTTAACTCTCAAATCTAGGTGTATTTAATATAGATTTTTATAGAGTTAATAAAAATCACCTATATTGAATAAAAACTTTTCGAGTTCTAAAAGTCTACAAAAGTCTAGATGTATTAAAAACTTCATTGATTTTAAAGGATTTTAAAAAATTCATGGACTTTCATAAACTTCGAGGTTTTTTATAGTATGTTTTTGTCATAACAAATCCCACCTCTCCCTCTAAGATTTTGATAGACTTTTTTTTTCTCACTTCTCTAATGATATGCTCCACCACCCACCATGTCACATTGAAGATCACTATTTCCACTTCCACCACACTATGTGGTCACCACCACTTTAACCACGGCCCATCCCCACTATCCCTATTGTCGACATTGCCATTATCGTTTGCCACCAGTCATCACCACTTTGCTACTCCAACCACCACCATTATATTATTTCTTTTACCACCACCTTGTCATACCCATCATCATGAAGTACGAAACCTTCTACGGCGATCACCATCACCACCACCCCCACTCCTCCATCAACCCAACACCATATTAGAAATACCACGACACACAATAATTTAGAATTTAAAAAAAAAAAACATAATGTTATGAGTTAATGGATTCTTTCACATGTCTAACAATTTTGGTCATAGTAGAAAAATAAAATTACATAAGTGTACCCTTGCCTACTCAACGCCAATGATTTCTCAAGTAAAATAAATAAAAAAAAATGTATTATTATAAGAATGCAGTATTAGAATTCATTTGAACTCTACAAAAGTCTTGCATTAAGCTCTAAAAAATCTATAGAAGTCTAGCATAAAAGGTTTGTGAATTTCATAGAATTTCTAATAGTCAATAAAAAGTCTAAAAAGAAATCCTACGAGAAGTCTATCACATAAAAAAATCTATGTAAAAGTCTATATAAATCTAAATACAATACACACCCTTAAAAGTTGTGTGTCAATAAAGACACTTTTTATTTGTTTATTTATTTTTTACTGCAGGTTGAGTTTCATATGGATAGTTCCTTATTAGTTCACATTGGGTTTCTATGCGCATATAGCTTGCCAAGCAACAGAAGCATATCTATTTTATACCCTTTGGGAGTTTTTTGGGGGGTCAAACTTTTAAGGATACCGTTTGATGGATTTTGGGTGTCTGATAGACCTACTGAGGAGGTATATCGAATTTCAACAAGAATCCAAACATAGAGCAAGTTTTCCTTATGCTCATTTAATCATTAATTGTATCATAAACAGTTTTGCAAGATCTCTTGAAAACGACTTCTGCTTCTCCATCACATATGACGGAATGGTGAATACCGTTAGATGGATTTGAAGGAGTGTACCTGACTTTCATAAAAAATTTATATGATTTTTGATTGAATTCTACATTAATTTTAATGGGCTTGTGCACTTTCAGATGAATACGACAACTGCCTACCATGAAATACACGTGCTCTTTATCGTGGTCTCTCATTGAACATCTTTTGTTGAGGTCGGTACTACCCTCTGCCATACATATAGGCCTCGTTTGAGGTACTTATTTGTATAACATGTTTTTGGATAATACTAATAATTCGGCATCGAGATGTTTGGTGCGTTTCGTACTAAAATAGTCACCCGACTATTTAAGGCGGAGCCCACTATTTAGTACCCCTCACGACTAATTATACCCCAAAAAACCTTCGTATAATTAGTCGGGTCCCGGTTCCTCTTGCTCTCTTGGTCTTGCTTGAAGGAAAAGCATTTGAATTACAAGTTCATTTGAGAAACATAGGCATGCTATTAACAAATTAAAAGGCTCTTAGCTAGCATGTTAGTACTTAAAAATAAAATTTTGCTCATGACTTTTGAAGCCTAGATGTTGTGAAACCAAGATACAACTCAAAATCACATTAGTAAGATTGTAGCATCCTATACCTTTGTAGAATCTTCTTTGCATGAGCAAAGGCTAAATACCCAAGAGAGGGCCTTCAATCTCATCTTGGATGAACACCTTAAGCCTTGGAGGAGTTGTGGTTGCACTTTGAATCAAATTGAAGGTTACCCTACGTACTTCATCTCCTACGAAGATCAAACCTTTCATGGTTCTTGCATTTGATGAGGATTTGAGTGAGTTTGTATGAAGAACAAATTGTGTTCTTCACACACACACCCTAGGAGCCGGCCAACCGGTATAAATAGTTGATATTAATTACGTCTTGCGCAAACGCCCGACTAATTTAGTCGATGCTTGCGTACGATGTGAGGATTATCCTATCAGGGCGAAATAGTCGGTTCGTCCCAGAAACAACGAGGCCATATAGTATAGTGTGAAGGCCCCATTATGAGAAATTTTTTTCCCCTTATATGTATTTTTACAACTAATAATATTAATGGCTATTGTCAAGTTTCATTATAGACCTAGCTCTCGTACGTATTACAATATTATCACAATTAATCTTTGCAAGCTTTCATAATCATATAAAAACAATTAAGTTAAAACAAGCAATTGGTCCAACCGTATTTCTTTTCCACAATGTTTGAAAGAGAAGTGATATTCACACTCCATTTCTCCAGCACTTCTCAGCATGCTTTTACTTGATTTTCTCAATCTTATATACAAGTTTGAAGTAAAGGGAAGAGTGCATGAGAAGAAAAGAGAGTGTGAAATTCATTTTCCAGTATGAAAAAGGTCTCTAATTATGGTATATTACCATTATGTATTTAATTACGTTCCCAAAATTATTTGTGACACATCGGATATTTGATGCTAAGTTATTGGGATTTTCATTGGTCATTGGTCTTTTTGCGGTTTCAAATATGCGGCACAAGATTTTGAGAGAGTAGTTTAATAAAAATAAAAATTTAATTTAATTTAAACTCATAAAACCTAATATATAAGTATTAGAGATTCATAGCTATTGTTGTTGATAAAATTTTGTGGTTGTGACTTGTGTGAGGCAGAAATGAAGGTGATAGCTGCATACTTGTTGGCTGTGTTGGGGGCAAGACCACCCCTTCTGCCGCAGATCTCAAGAACATCCTTGCCTCGGTAATCTTTGCTTTTCCCCTTCTATAATTTGTTTATAAACCCCGTTTCTGTATTGTTATGCGGGTTTTGAGTTTGAGAGAATTTGGCTTGGGTAATGCTAAGGCGATCAAATTTTTAAACCAAATTTGTAAACCAAATGATGTGGCAATAAAGTAAGACTTCATGATTTATTTGACTTTAAGAGGATCAATCGTACTACCACATCATTTGGTTTACAAATTTAGTTTAAAACATTTGGTCTTCCTAACCATTACCCATTTGGCTTAAATGATCCAAAATCAATTCTCAATTACTAAACTAATTAAAAACCGACGTCATAAAGGTCAATAATCAGTTAAAAAGCAATTAAATAAGGATGACATATCTATCAGATATGGACGATATGCAGAAAACTGATCATTTCAGAAAATTTAATATTTGAGAAATAATCATTTCAATAGTTGAGTTTTTATTTTGTGAAATTGTCTGAAATGATTAATTTACAATGGCCAATCGCTGAAATGATCAGTGTTTTCAATATGAGGTCAATATTTGATTGATATGAAATGTTTAATCGTTGTATCATTAATATTTGATTGTCTATGTTGTCAATATTTGATCGTATATGTCGTTAATACAAAAACTAATTATTTTGGTAATTGGGAATGACAAGGAATTGGATAAGAGGGATATACTGTTTTTCGGTGTTGAACATGAATGTTTGGAAATGACAAGGTCTCAGGGATATGTTGTTTTTCGGGGTTGAATGGTTAAGATAATGACTCCATTTTCCCTATTATTTTGTGAATTTGGATTGTTCAACTCTAAAGTTTACATTATTTCTCAGTAGCTTATTGATTTGCTCCAAATTTTTACGTTTGGCTGCATAAGGGTGTCTGTATGTGATGGCTTTTGGACTATGGCTATTTATATGAACTATATCGAATCGAAGTTGTCGATTTCTATGCATATGTTGCCTTCTATACTCGGATGTCCAACACTCGATTTCATAGGACTGTCTGTGAAGGATCGTTTTTATTATTTAAAAGGCTGAAATTTTTTATCTTGTTCACAGTTGGAGCCGAGGCCGATGATGACAGGATTCAACTTCTGTTTTCTGGAATCGAGAGTAAGGACATCACAGAGCTAATTGCGTCTGAGCGGGAAAAGTTGGCCTCCGTACCATCTGGTGGCGGTGCTGCTGTTGCAGTGGCTGCCACTGCTGGTGGTGGTGGTGGTACCGCTGCTCCTGCTGCAGCTGAGGCCAAGAAAGAGGACAAGGTCGAGGAGAAAGAGGAGTCAGACGAGGTAAGTTATTTGGATCATCTATTAAGATCAGTATTTGTGCTCAGATTGCATTAACACACACTAATAGACATCAGACATTTTTGCATCCTTTGATTATAGTCTCTTAAACTTCCCATTATTTCCGTGTTGCAGGACATGGGCTTCAGTCTCTTCGACTAGAGTGGTCGGAGTGCTTACATCCTGGGGAAACTGTTTTTCTTATTCGAGTTAAATTGAAGTTTTTTTTTTCCCCTGAAAGTATAGCCGGTAGAAGACTTGATGATGACAATCTAATAAGTAGTTGGTTATGGAATTGTAGAGGATTTGAATCTTCTTTTCTATCACAGTTTATGAATCTTTTGTCGTAACGGACATAGTTTGAAATATCGCGCAATATCGCGCGTTTTGTCGCGTAACGGAACCAATTTCGCGACATCGCGTAAAATTTTCACGGAAGTCTTGATGAGCGTATTTTTGACCATATATTTTACCCCTAAAAACTACAATTGTTAGCAATACATGTGATTTGAAACAAGATAATTGTGTGTTTTTATATTTGTGGCTATATAAATGAGATGGAAGATTTATTTATATTTAATTTCTTGTAAAAAGGAATTGCTGAAGCCTAAGACATTTATGAGATGGAGCACGTGGCTTTTCAACAGTTCAAGAGTTGCTTTTATCCTTTCGACTGCACAGAGAAGAGAAAAGAGCTTTCTCCCCCATCTTCCAGCGTCAGCCAACATACCTGATCACGAAGAAAGAGGATTTCACCAAGCAAGAAAATTAAAGAGAGATGGAAGATCATATGTCCAAATCATGTTCCAGCTTGTGGGTATTTTGCATGAGTGTTTTAGTTGTTGTGCGTTTTGGGAAAATTTTCAAAGTGGCAGCGATCGAAACGGTGGAAGTACAGCTGCAAATTTGGTGGAAACAGAAAAGGAAAGCAAAGAGTTGTGATTTAATGACGTTATTCCTTCCTAATTCGAATTGGATTTCGTTTGGTACAAGTTTTCTGCTGTTTTATGGGCTTGAATGTGTAGGGTTATTCTTTCCTACAAATTAGGAGATGTTTGGTTTCAGTGTAAAAAGATTTGGCTTTTGGGAATTAGACGACATTCAGAAATTAAAAAAAGGGCAGCAGCAAGGTGCGGCAGAGAAGGCAGAAGTCTAGGGTTTTTCTAAACTTTAATTTTCGCCATTTTTATGATAGAATTGGAGATTATTTTCATGATGTTTCGGAACTAATTCTTCCTTTGCTAGGGCTACGATGTAGCCATAACCTTGAATTCTTACGAACTTAAGTGAATTATTTTTCAAGTTTCATTCT
>CM031080.1:35467536-35489533 GCA_018257905.1 Gillenia trifoliata | reverse complement strand
CTGTATTAAGTTTAATCCAACGATACCAAGGAAGAGACCATAACACGAGAAGAAAAGTAGGGGCTTTGCTAGGAATAGGCTGAACTGACACGGGAAGATTATCTTGACTGCAATGAAATGAGATTTCATTGACATGTTCATGAACTGACACATGCACTTGGTTGACAGAAAAAGAAATAGGGAAATTAGCAACTATAGTCACCTTTTGACAAATGGTTGCACTTTTGATCACACATTTAAAAATTTTCTCTTTTTATCAAATTTGAATGTGAAACGACTACAATGCCCTTCATTAATCAAAAAAGGGGAAAGAAGGAGTGGGTTGGGATCGTTGAATTTCTAGGTTTCAATTTGCAGTGGCAATGCGAGAAAGTTGCGGTGCAGTAGTGGCGGCTTGATATGGGCAACATTGGCGTCGTCGCAATCTCTTTATTCAGCCCTTCGCTTGAGCAAAACGTCGTCGTCTATGTCAAGCTCACCACTGGGAAGCTCAAGCCAGGGAATTGAATCTCATTGAAATTCTTCAAGACGGTCAGGCAGTGGCGAAGCCAGGATTTCTCGGAAGGAGGGGCGAACTTAAAACATTTATAACCATACGAACTCTTATCTATGTCTTGCATTGCGTATTTTTCTTGTTGTCTCTTTCCTGTTTGTGCTCAACGACCATGTGGATCTTTTCTTGCGTAGTACTAAAGAGTAGAGCTTATTTAAAAACTTGGCTTAGCTAAACACAGCTGCAACCACACACCGAAAATTAAAAAGTCGAACTTTACATAAACTCCACTTCGAAAACATAAATTACATAAAACCCAACAAAATTCTCACCTTGTTCTCGAATAATCCGGGTTGAATAACCCCATCCGGATTATCCACCCTATCGTACGGGTCCTCCGAAGCCCTATCCAACCCGATATAGTACGGCGAGTCGTTGGGCTTCACAATCCAGCTCGCCCAGGAGGACACCCGGACCCGGCCCATGGAATCGCGGCTGGACAAGCTGGACCGCGACGGCGTTCTGGCGAGCTCTGCGAGGTTGGAGGAGGACTGGGATGGGGAAGGTGAGTCGGATGAGGGTTTGGAGGGACGACGTCGTTTTAGGTAGAGCTGGAGGCAGTAGAAGAGAGCACATGGGATTAGAGAGCTCAGAATAAGGTCGTCTCTGCCTTGGACGACACCTTGGAGTGGCACTATCAGTCTCAACCCGGTGGCTTAGGCGGGCTTGTTTCGGGTTGGGTCGGTGTCGAGTTCGCGAGTCTGGGTCATGAGCTAGTGGGACAGAGACATGTAAAAAGAGGAAAAATGGGAGAGACGGATGAGGGTTTCAAACATTGTCATTTTTGGAGAGAAGGTGGACTCCGAAGGACTCAAAGGCTTGGCGTCGGCTGGGGTCAGGGTCGGTCGAACCAGAGGAGGTTCTCTGCCTTTGTTTTCTGACGAGGGGAGGGGCGGCCGGGTGGGTTCGCGCCTACGTAGCTTCGCCCTTGCGGTCAGGGAGTGGTGGGTGACGCCGAATTGGTTGAGGTTGTTGCTATCGGCGACAGAGGAATTTAAGCTTGATCTGGAGAAAGCGAAGTGGGACCCATTCTGGGAGCAGTCGTTGGAGATGAAGCAGTTGACGTAGACAATGACGTTTTTGACCTGAAGGACGAGGGAGTGGAAGCGGCAAGAAACAACGCAACAACGGCCGAGGGCCTTGACGTCGCCAATCTTGTTGAAGACAAGGAGGAGGAGGGAGTCTGGGAGGCGATCAAAGTCGTCGTCGTCGATGGAGGAGTAAGGCTCCGGGATGGAGAGAGCAATGAAGAAGAAGAAGAAGATGATGGGATTATTTCTGTTGTTTGCAGCAACAACACTCCCCACCTATATTGTATCGATATGGTATTGATTTGGTGGGGATACTGTGATGTTCATATGGTATTGATATAGCGTAGATATTGTTAATACGTTGTCTATATGGTACTGATATGGTGCAGATATTGATATGGTTAAAACTCAGAAAGGGCAGTTATGTCTTTTTATGCCTAAATTTGATTAGAATAGCAATCTAAGAGATCAAAGTAACTAATTTTCCAAAGAAATATATGGCCAAGTAATTAAGATATTAACTATAGTTCTATACTAAAGAATATGAAGGTCTTTACTATCATCTTTCAATAATCTGTGATATGGAAGGCAGGATGTAGTAAAGATGAAGATGCTATATCATAACTAAAGTTGGTTGGTTATTAGTTTTGTATAAGTTTGTTACTCATGTAATTAGTTTGTCTTATGTGGTAGCTTAGAATAGCTGAATGTAAATAGTCAAAAGAATATACATATGTAACTGTATTATTCTTTTGACAATTAATGAGAATTCACAGATTTCTTAATTCTTAAGAAACCTCTCTCTCTCTCTTTTCTCTCATCTGTCTCTCTTACAAGAACACAGAGTTTCTACATGGTATCCTTCGCCGTTTGCCTCACGGCCAATTCGATCCATTCTTCTGCTTTGTTTCTCTGATCTTTGCTGATCATTTCTTGCAATTTGTGTTTCTGATCACCATGACGTCTCCGTTAGATTTTGCATCTCCTAAATCTCTTCAGAATTCTGCCCCAAATTCTTCGACAAACCCTAATCTGTCAAATTCGTATGCTTCTCTCACAATTCAGAATATTGGAAGCATGGTACCGATTAAGCTCAAGAGATCCAACTATCTTCCATGGCGTGCTTTGTTTGCACCGATTCTCCGGCGCTACAAACTTCTAGGTATTGTTGAAGGTACTGAGCCATGTCCACCGCCATTCCTTCAAGATTGATCGATTAATCCAGTATTTGAGATCTGGTATGAAAAGGATCAGAACCTGTTGATTTGGTTGAATTCTACACTATCGGAAGATGTCATTCCGTTTACTGTTGGTGTCTCTTCTGCTCGTGATCTTTGGATCAAGCTTAAACAACGTTTTGGCGGTGTCTCCGATGCTCACATTCATCAACTTCGGTCTCGTCTTCAAGCAATTCAAAAAGGTGCTCAATCTATGGCGGATTACCTTCAACAACTCAAAGAAATCTTTAATTCTCTCTCTGCTGCTGGTGCACCTATTTCTGATCGAGATCTCATTGCGGCCACTCTTGCTGGATTACCTGATGAATTCGAATCATTTATTGATTCTGTAATGTTACGCCTCTCTTCCACATCTCTGGATGAGTTACACGGCCTTCTTCTCACCAAAGAGCTTTCCATGTCTCGTCGCAAGAAGCTCTCTTCTTCCACTACTGAGTCCTTTCAAGCGTTCCCTGCTCAGTCTCAACCGCCTCTTCTTCCAACTCCACCGCCTCAAGCATATGCTGCACAATCTCAACAATCTATTCGATTCAACTCGAATTGTGAAAGAAACAACTATCGCGGTAATCACTATCCCAATTCTGGTCGGTACAACAACAATCGTGGACATAGAGGCAATTATAGAGGTCAATCTTCCAATCGTGGTCATCCACAAGGTGTTCGTAATTCTTCTTTCAGCAGCTCTCATGCTCCTTGCCAAATCTGTGGCTCTAATAGTCATGAAGCTATTGATTGCTTCGATCGCATGAATCTTGACATCTCTGGGAAGATTCCTCCTGCAAAACTTGCAGCCATGTGTGCCCACTACACCTCCAAACCTTCTCCATCTTGGCTATTGGATTATGGCGCCACATCTCATATCACTAATGATATTGCCAACATATCTTCACCAACACCGTATACTGGCGAGGACAAAGTTTATGTCGGTGATGGTAACGGTCTATCTATACATCATATTGGCTCTTCTTCTTTGCATTCTCCTAATGCTAAATTTCATTTGAGTAATGTGCTTCATGTCCCTCAAATGAAACACAATCTGTTATCTGCATACCAATTTCTCAAAGATAACTATTGTGCCTTAACACTTGACTCTGATGGCTCTATTGTAAAGGATCGTACTACGGGGAGGACGCTTTTGCAGGGTCCAGTTAAAGATGGCTTTTACCCTCTGCGAAACTGTTCTTCTATTGCTCCATCTTCTATGCACTTATGCTTTTGTCGATGCTCAGGTTAATTTTGAACTATGTACGATCAATTTGGACATCGCCTCTCATCTATCTTGAAAAGTAATCTCCCGGTAATAAGCTTGCTATTAAGTACATCTGTGTTGACTTCTTTTGCTCCAAATTTGTGCTGTGCGAAAAATCATAAACCTGCATTTAGCTCATCAATACATCCACTTCTAAGTCTCTTGAGCTGTGCATTGTGATCTGTGGGGACCAGCTTCTGTAACTTCGGTGAGTGGTTTTCGCTATTACTTTCTCATTGTTGATGACTTTAGTAAATACGGTTGGTGTTTTTCCTTTAAAGAATAAATCGGAGAGGTGTACTACACTTTGTAATCTTCAAAGCTTATGTTGAGAATATTGTTGGTAATAAAATAAAGATACTTCGTTCAGATTCTGGGGTAGATTTACCAGTTTGCAGTTTTAAATCTTTTCTCCATAATCATGGCATTGTTCACCAACTTAGTTGTCCACACACGAGAACAAAAATCTGGTTGTGTGGAAAGGAAACATAGGCATCTTGTTGGAGACGGCTAGGACCTTATTAGTTGAATCTAGTGTTCCTCATTTCTATTGGGTTGAAACCTTTACCACTGCTGTTTATCTTATAAATAGATTGCCTATATCAGGGAAATACTAAATCACGTGGGAATTGGTGTTTAGCAAGTATCCAGATTATTCCAAACTTAAGGTGTTTGGGTGCAGTTGTTATCCATGGTTAAAGCCCTACATTTCTTCTAAACTTGATGGGAAAAGTAAGCGTTGTGTCTTCTTGAGTTACAGTTTACAACACAAAGGTTATAGGTGTTTAGATTTGGAAAATAATCGGATTTATGTCTCTAGGCATGTTACATTTGATGAGGCTACCTTTCCATTTAAAGATGTCACTTCAGTCCAATCCTCTGTTGATCAGTCTACTTCTGTACCTTCATCAATTGATCTTCACTTTTCAATGCCCACATCTATACTCCCTGCACCCGTGTCTTCATCATCATCACTATCATCTTCTTCCCCACCTACTATTCCTTCTCAACCTGTATCTCCATCTCAATCTATGTCTCCCCATCAACCTGTACATCAACCTGCGTCTGTTTCTAATCTGCATCCCAGGGTTACTAGATCCAAGAATGGCATTCATAAACCCAGAGTATTCACAGCTACCAAACATCCTCTTCCTTCCTCCACTGACTACATTCCCCATACTTATCTTCAAGCCTCTAAGTTTGAAAATTGGAGAATGGCAATGCAACATGAATTCAATGCTCTTTTATCCACTGGCACTTGGACACTTGTTCCTTCTTCACCCTCTCAAAATGTAGTTGGATGCAAGTGGGTCTTTCGAATCAAAAAGAATCCTGATGGATCCATTGAGAGATACAAAGCAAGACTTGTTGCTAAGGGATTTCACCAAAAGGAAGGTCTTGACTATACAGAAACCTTCAGTCCAGTTGCAAAGCCAGTTACTATCAGACTTTTGTTATCTTTTGCTGTCCAATTTAATTGGTTTCTAAATCAACTGGACATAAGTAATGCTTTTCTGCATGGTGACTTAAAAGAGGATGTGTTCATGGTTCAACCTCCTGGGTTTAAAGATCCTAGCAAGCCTACTCATGTGTGCAAGCTCAGAAAATCTCTCTACGGTCTTAAACAGGCTCCTAGAGCTTGGTTTGACAAATTATTTCAAGCTCTTCAGTCTCTGGGATTTAGTCAATCATCATCTGATGCCTCTTTATTTGTTCTTCATGCTCCAACTCTGGTTATAGTTCTTATCTATGTTGATGATATTCTGGTCAGTGGTCCAGATGCTACGATCTGCAATCAGTTCATAGCCAAGTTGAGCACTTTATTTCCTGTTAAAGATCTAGGTCCCTTGCATTACTTTTTGGGTCTAGAAGTTCATCGAACAAATGGTGCTATGATTCTTCATCAAAACAAGTATTTGCTTGATCTGCTGCAGAAAACAAATATGACTGGTGCAAAGCCTTGTTCCACTCCACTCAGCTCTACCAAATTAGATCACAGTGGGGACTTACTTGCCAATCCCACTGAATACAGATCAATTGTTGGTGCTCTTCAATACTTAACTTAGACAAGACCTGACATTTCTTTTGCAGTCAACCAAATCTGTCAATTTATGCATACACCTACTGTTCTTCACATGCAAGCAGCCAAACGTATATTGAGATTTCTCAAAGGGACTATAACTCATGGTCTCTTGTTTAAGAAAAGTGCTTTGCATCTGTCAGCCTATTCTGATGCAGATTGGGCTGGTTGTTCTTATGACAGAAGATCCACTAGTGGTTCATGTGTTTTTTCTAGGCACCAACTTAATTAGCTGGAGTGCCAAGAAACAATCAACAGTAGCAAGATCATCTACTGAAGCTGAGTACAGATCCTTGGCTTACACTGCTGCAGAGGTTACTTGGATTTGCAAGGTGCTCAAAGACTTTGGTTTTCCTCTCTCTCACAAACCTACTCTCTGGTGTGATAATATCTCTGCTTTATCTCTTGCTTCTAATCCTGTATTTCATGCTCGCACTAAGCATATAGAGATTGATTATCATTATATTCGTGAGTTAGTCCTTGCAAATCTGGTTGAAGTCAAGTATGTGTGCAGTCAGGATCAAATTGCAGATATCCATACCAAAGCCTTGTCTAAAAATAGGTTTCAGTTTCTGCAGTCCAAGCTTTCACTTGGAATTCTTAATTCTTCCAAGTTTAGCTTGAGGGGGTGTAAAGATGAAGATGCTATATCATAACTAAAGTTGGTTGGTTATTAGTTTGTATAAGTTTGTTACTCATGTATTGGTTTGTCTTATGTGGTAGCTTAGAATAGCTGAATGTAAATAGTCAAAGAATATATATATATATATGGCTTGTATTATTCTTTTTGACAATTAATGAAATTCACAGATTTCTTAATTCTTAAAAACCTCTCTCTCTCTCTTTTCTCTCCTCTCTGTCTCTCTTACAAGAACACAGAGTTTCTACATAGCACAGGGGTCGGAATCCAGTAGTAAATCAACTTTAGCATGCATGCATGCATGGTGAATATTCCTTTCATGTTAATGTTTTGCTCGTTCCCCACTAATTATATAAAACAGTTAATTAAGAATAGAAGATGATCGTTGCATTACGGCATGATTGGATATTGAACTTCAAGTGTAGGTATAAGACCTGCCCAATTTGCACTAATGTTTGACTTTCGTTCTGTGTATTGCATATGCTACAGTACCATATCATCCCTTCTTTTATTTTAATGTATAGTATATATAATGAAGCAAATAACTTTTGCATGAAAGTCTACAACTTTAATACTATGTAACTCACCAAATTTTACCCGTAACTAGAAAAATATATAAAGTCATCACCACCATTTAATCAATTTTAAAAAGAGTACTTAATTACATTATCTTACAACATCTAGAGAGGTTTAAGCTTCTAAAGTACATTGGTGCTAGAAATCAAAAGGTTTTGTCAAAAGCAGTTGAAGAATATAAAATGTGCGACGTTGTGCTCCACAGGAATCTTTAGCAATGTTGTTATTAGTTTAATTATATATGAATGTGCATATTGTCGGCTTAAGTACAATAAGAGACCAGAGTATTAAAAAAGATTTGATGCAACATATTATCTGGATATTCATACAATATTATCAAGTTATTAAATTGTTTGTTTAACATATTACAATCCTTTCTTGAAAAAAGTAAACCGACTACTACAAACCATACACTAGAGATTTGAGTAAGAAAAGAAAAACAAATGAATTTTAACATACTCTTATTTATGAAATTCATGTCAAATATATGCATCTTAGCATCTAGTTATAAATTCACGGGGTAGCTACAGTGCAAGCATTAAATGTCACACCGATCTCACCCTCCTTTCTCCCCTCTCTCCTCTCTCCTCCCTCATTTTAATGGTGAGATCGGTGTAAGCATTCAGTAACTTGCGAAACGTATATTCTCCACTAGTTACATTCAATCTTATGTTTTCTACTTTCTAGTAAAATTAATTTTAGCCTTCTTGTTATATGGAAAAAATCCGTTTTCATTCAAATACAGCCTAATTAACTCTATTTTACCAAAGTTTGGAAAGAAAAAAAAAAAAACTCTATTTTTCAAAAGAGAACAGTAACACCCTTAGACAAAGTTTGACCGGAGTCCCATCAAGGCATATAATTGTGTACTTCCTGTCGATCAATGACATGTTTCCCATTTACATTTGTTAATCCTTGCCAAAGGTTTATCACACAATAGCAAGTGGAATCAGAAGTGTTCTGTGTGGATATGACAATTGTAAACATAGTGACCATTGTCGTATATATATATATATGATTAGGTCACCCGCCCTGTTAGTGCCTCTGAATATAGTATATAGATATATAAAATTGACAGTTGATATCAATATAATCCTTATGCCAAAACCCTGCCCCATGCAATCTAACATTGAGTGAGAGTAGTCTGTAAGTCAACCAATTTGAAAACGACCAAAAAATTAGTATTAATTATTAACTCTTTAAGTCTCTTGTTAGGAAACTAACATTATAAGGCTTTAGGGCCATTGGTACCTAATATTGACATCTTTCTGTTTAGTTAGTAGAGTTTTACTAACCACCAGACTTTATGAATATCAAATAGACAAAGGTCAAGAGGAGAGTAAAAAACAAAGATCATCTCTAAAACTAAAAAAGTATTATAGAAAAAAAGATATTATCTACATCTACTAAATTGGTATTACACCTTATTTATCCTTACGTCTACTGTATAAATTTTATAATTGAAACAATTTATTTATTAATCATTCTAAAGATCAATTTATAAAATTTTATTTGAATAAAAAAAATCGTTTAGTGATTTTATGTATAAAATAAATAGATGATTTCATGATGAATATGTTATTTGATATCAATACCGTTAGAAACATTTGATATATATATATATATATGTGCATAAATGATCTTCAAAGTTTGTTGGTATTTTATAAAGATAATCTTTAAATGTTAATTGTTAAAATGAACAGTTTTTATTATAAAATTTGTAAGATAAAACTACCTTAGTCACAAGAGGCCAGGCAATGTAGTGCAACTAAATGCAAGCATTCTTCCGAAAAATAATATTATCATTTGCATGACGTGTAGATTATGTAGGAAAGTGCTTAAAGGAGCCATGTGGCATGCCCTTAATCTATATGTATATGGGTTTTCAGTATTAATTTTCAACCGTATGTGAGCTTTTCAATCGAGAACACGATGGGGTGGATATTGACTAGGCTAGGAATTTCTTATGAGAGTTTGATAGGTAGCTATTGATTTTTACAAAATGAATCTAACTAATATACGTTCACTTTGGTCATTTAGATCCAAATGGAAACTAATATATCATGCATGCCGTTTATTTTTCAAATGGGGTAGCTAAAACGATCTTGAGTTATAGTTAGCATGTCTTGTTGACATATTGATATTTTTCTCGCTCAGTGGATTAAATCAAACTTAATTATGACATATGTTTACAGAAAAGTCAGACATTCTTTCCTAGTTCAAAAGGGCATGGTGCATGGCTAATGGGTTACTGATTATTTATCGTAAATGGCAGCGGATAAGTTTTTTTTTGCAGGATTAAAGACTGGACACGCATTGATATTGTTCTATTGTTATAGTGCATTGATAATGTGTCATTATGATTGTTAGTAACAATGCTATCTGTACATTATCAACAATATATTGACAATGTTTAATTACATTCAAACATAACTAAAGTAATGAAACTATATATATTTACTTTTCGCACACAAAATCTACCCAAATACTTCAATGCCTTAGTGAGAAGACGTGATCATTTCAGGAAATTTTAGGCTTGGACAGAAGGTACATTTCAATATAGTGCCTGATAATCCTTATCTCTTAGGCCAGTATGAATAGTAATTTCCGTACAGGATGTCACTGTATATTAAAAATGAAAGTGATTTTCACACTCCTCCTTATCTTTAGTCATCCAGATTTAATAAATCAAATGAAATTAGCAGTCAGGGATTAAGCAAATGTGTAATTAAGAAAGTAAGAGATGTGAAAATCAACCTATTTAAAAAGGAATGCATCATTCATATACTCGATAATGTATTTAGCAACATGTTGATACATTTCATAGCCGGACTACAGTAGTAAACATTGCCAAAAAAAAAAATTAAGAAACGGAGACAAATACTTCTCACTCCCTAAATTGCTAACCACTTAATTTAATCCATACAAAAAGCAATTTTATACAGTAGGTGTTTTTTATTGTGAACATATGGGTCAAATTTGCATGAATCGTACTATTCAATAGTCGATTGGACCATTTAATAGTTCCAAGGTGCTGAGTTCCATAAATTAATCTGGGATCATTCAACAGCCGGATCATTCTCCATCCAAGATTTTTTCCTTTTTTAATAAGTTGTGAACTATAAAGTAGGAGTTGACGAAAACAACTATAAAGTAGGTACATTGTACTGGTTAGTACCATGTTTGAGCCTTAGGTAATGCTACTACAAATATTAATCAAACCCGCAGTATATATTTTGATGTAAGGGGTTATTCATCATAATTTAATTAAGTATTGTAGTTTTTAATGTTACTCCTACATTTTGTATTATAGTTGTATATCTTTCCAAAGCGCACCTTTTTTTGTCAAGCAAAGCGCATTATTGAACTTATGGAAAAAGGAAAAAAACTATGATTTATATAAAATAATGTTAAAGAATACATTTGTTGAAAAATATAAGTTCAAATGGGGCAGCATGGTGCATGGCATAATGTAATTTCTCATTATTAATTTATTGAGCAAATTGGAGCATTAGTCTTTCAATTTTGAGTCGAATTGGAGCTTGAAGTCTACGAAGTAAAAACATGTGAGTATTAGTTCCTTGAATTTGTCATAATGTGGGGCAATTGTCATTTGGATAACTCCCGTTAGAATTTTTGTCAATTAATTTATCCTTTAAACCCTTATTTTCTGAAGTTCTATGAGTACTCAAAATGACCATTACTTACATTATTCATAGATTAGTACTCACATATTTTTAGTTTCGATGTGGTTCCAATTAGGCCAAAGTCCTAAAATCAAAGCTCAATTCCTTATTACTCATTAATTGTAAATGACAACGGATAAGCTTGAAATGTAGGCAAAGAAACTATCAAAAAATTTGTGTGGGATTAAAGAACATAGATGCATTGATATTATGTATCGGGTATGTTTTGTTAGTGACAGGATATAAACACAACAACTATAGAAACTACTAGAAAAGTTGCCTGCGTGTTCTTTAGCAGTTGTAAATATTGTTGTTCAAGTGGCGTGGGTTGATTATATTGTATATAGAACTATTTGTAATGAAGAGTTATAAATACGGATCAAAAACTATAAATACAAAGTGTAAAATAGTTCTAGTTATACAAACCATCTAAAATATGTCTACAGACCGACAAACATATATACATATAGAGTTATTTCACATATAGATCCAACGTTGTGATCGGTGTTTCAAATCCATACAACTATTTTACGAGTAAAAAGTTATAATAGGTGTTAAAAATATATATACAAACTGTGTAAAATAAGTTGATTGTTGAAATATGTACATGAACTATTTTACTTCTATTTCAAAACACTCATACACTAAACACATGGATGTAATATGCATGTAATATATGGATGTAATTTTGTTAACTTATGTTCCCTCCACATATATTTTAAGACTTTCCACACCTTGAAATTATATACAATTTTAGAACACTATATTAAAAACTCAGTATATATAACACAAAATAGTATTGTGTGAAGACTCAATATCAATAGCATTCAAATATGGGTGAGTAAAGATTAATGGGTTTAAATATATAAGGACCTGGTAAGAAAGAACATATTAAAAAGTTAAGTTAAGGAACTGGGAGCTGGCTTAGGGTGGTGGGTTTGGGTGTTTGATGGTATCTGGATTTGATTGTTTTAGGGTTTTGTGAGGAAATGGATTTAAGAAAGCTGAGGATGGTAAAGTAGAGGCCTGGGACATCTCTGCAAATCGAAGGTGAGGAGGAAGAGAAGAAGCAGAAAGCTGATGGGGATTATGATGAACAGTTCTGTGAACTATGAACAGTGTTAAAAATAATACTGTGAACTAGTGCTAGAACAGTACTTTTTGTAGTGAAATTTAGTATAGAAATAATATATTATCTATCTTTCGCACACAAGCTTTTTTTTTTGGCATCAGTCAGTGTTTTTTGTTTAATTGATAAACAAAATTAAAGGTATTCTTTTTAGCTCAAATACCAGAATGCTTAATTGCCTTGATGGAAGAACTGAAAGTGATCATTTCAGGAAACTTTGAACTTGGATGAGAAAGGTATATGGATAACCATATCGAGTAAACGAGAATGAGTAAGTTGGAGAATTAAAACAAATTATATCATTTCAATGGGTATAAATTAGGGGTGTGTAAAACCGAAAATCGAAAAATCAAACCAAATCAAACGTTTGATTGGTTTGGTTTGGTTTGTTTTTGTCAATCAGTTTATAAAGCGAACCAAATTAAAAGAAACAATTTTGTATGCGGTTTCAATTTTTACAAACTATGAATTAACGAACTAAACCGATTATAATAAAATATATAAATATAAAATAATAAATAATATGTAATATTAGATTTAAGATATATATAATATTATATCATTTTAGTATTGAACAAAATATATTGCACATGCTACAAACCTTTTACCTGACATATAAAACTTTTTGCCAATTTACTTTGTACTATTTTAATTATTGTTCTTGCTCTTTTCTGCAGGTACTTTACGATTTTGGGTTATGAGATTGAAAGTTTGAGATTTTTGAGTTATGAGATTAAGTGTTTTGAACTTATGAGATGCAATTTGTTGATGAACTTTTTATAAATTGATAGGTTTAAAAACAAATTTTTATACTTATTTGACACTGACTCCAAAATTTTCATTTGTGTGTGTGTGCATGTTAAACCGCAAACCAAACGAAACCGCACCACAACATTGGTGAACCCGATTACATCGGTTTTAACCCATTATGGTTGAATTATGGTTTGGAATTTAAACAAGCTGCGATTGTCGCGATTTCGTCGTGGTTTTAACAAAACCGAACCAACTCAAACTGCGCTGAACTCTAATATAAATAAATTTGACACAAAAAAGTATAAATAAAAGATTCTTTTGTACAAAATTTCCATTGAGTATCCTGAATTAAGTATCCTTGATAGCCTTGGTCAGATTCCCAAGAGATTCATATTACTTTGATTAACCTTCTTATTCTTGTATCATATGCAAGCCATGATATGTTTATCTATTCTCTAGCATCCATAGCACTTTTTTATGGTGTTGAATAAAAACAAAAGGATTAAAAAGGCATGTAGACTTATCTTATTAAATTAAGGTGGTATTATTAGCATTTAAAAATGTCATTTATAATGATCAAAATGCAAATTTTCCACTTATGTTTTTATAATGTATACGATAATATGTAAGTCGTTTTATTGACATTTGACAATTTGTTAAATACACCATACTTAAAATTTTCATTTTAAATTACTTATAAACCCTAGTACAAAATGATATTTAGGTTCCTAGATGTTAAAAGGAAAGCATATTTGGTTAACATGATTGTAGGGATTGTAAATAGTCAATGATACAGTTAGAGCTATCATAGGACCAGATCGTAATCCATATGTAAATTAGAGATTGGTTACCTAGAATAGGCTGCATGCGATTGTATAAATCTTGTATCCTTAGCCTTATTTGAAGACACGAGAAAGGCAAACCATTCAGCAACCGCACCACATTAACATAGCATCGGAGCACCGTCCTGGCTGACTCTAAGCGTCCATTCACTTCGCTTCTAAACACAACCCAAATTTTCCAACACACAACCAACACTGGGCGATGAAAAACCAGCAGAGATGGTGCCACATGCATCCGACCCTCTCATCTTCACCACTCGGATTCACTAAGTCTCGTCTTGGTTCCACAACTTCTGCATGGACATACAACTACGGGACAATGGAACCGCTCTATGCGCATCGCTCTCGGTGCCAAGAACAAACTTGAGTTTATTAATGGATCAATTAAGTGCCTCAATTACTGGCTGTAGGTACAATTTAGCAGGAGTAACTCATGGTCTTGTCATGGATTTGGCGGTTTGTGCAAGGCAACATCGCACGCGGCATACTCTCACGACAAATCTGCATACTGCCGGCATGGAAAGATCTTGAGGATCGATTCTACTTGAAATGATTCCAGGATCTACCAAATTCGACAAGAAGTAATAGAACTAAACAAAGGCAACCTTCTCTGTTTCAGACTATTACACCCGATTAAAGGCTCTTTGGGATGAATTAGCCGTATTATAAACCAATTGCTTGTGCGATTGTGAGGGATCCAAGACTCATGCGAGAAAGGGAGGGAAAAAGAGAAAGTCATGCAATTTTTAATGGGCTTGAACGAGACTTACTCAACTATACGAGGCTCCATCTTAATGATGAATCCGCTCCCTGATATGTGACGTGTCCATACTGGGTTGGTCCTACAACACGAAAGCCAAATGGATGGCAAAAATCGCCGTGAACCTGCTGCTTACAGCGATGCAAACACATCGGTCCACAACGCCAAAGGGAAGGTCTGCAGCTGGTAGTTCCAGTTCACGCAAAGCATCCAAATGCGGCTACTATGATGGCTCACATTGATGAAGCATTGCTTTCTTATTACTGGGTTCCCGAAGGTCATAAGTGGCATGGGAAGCATGTGCTGCCGAGAAACAAACGCCCAAATCTGACAGCCCACAATGTTGAAAAGCACTTCAATCTGACCATCCATACAAGCACCCAACCAAGGCCACATCTTCCAACGACCCAATGCTCTATAGAAGTACCATCAACTTCTTGCCTTGCTTCACTTTGGAAGCGGTAAAAATTACCACTTACGAATGTAACAGGTATTATCACACCCACATGTAATATGGCCGGAACATGATCGCATTCAACTCTTTCTTGGATTATAACAGCGGGGCATCTGATCACATATCACATTCACCATTAACACATAATTAGATTGATGCTGAAAATGATTTTGTGGGATTACCAAATAGGGGAACGACAGGCATTAAGAGCATTGGATCCGTAAAACTATCACATAAATTATTACTTGATGGAGTCCTCCATGTTCCAAAATTCTGTGTCAATTTATTGTTTGTGAGTAACTCACACGGGCTCTACAATGTATCGTAATATTCTTTCCGGATTTTTGTGTTATACAGGACATGGATACGAAGAGGACGATTGGCCTGGGCAAACAATTTAATGGGCTCTATTACCTTACGCCAAGCCAAAATCCCCATCTTACCAACCATGTTAGTCGCACCACTAGTCTTTGGCATCAACGCTTGGGCCACCCCTCCACAAACCCTTTGCATTTTTTGTCAAAAACAATTCCAGAAATAATGTTCGATTCCAAACATGTTTGTGAAGTTTGCCCTTTGGCAAAACAAACTCGATTGTCTTTCACTTCTAGTTCAATTCAATCCACTGCATCTTTCGACTTAATTCATTGTGACATTTGGGGGACTCACAAAGTTCCAATACATTCCGGGGCACGTTATTTTCTCACCATCGTGGATGATTTTACTCGTTTTACATGGGTGCATCTTATGCGTTTTAAATCTGATACACAATCACTATTGAAATCATTTTTTTCTTGGGTCAAAACCCAATTTCACAAAAACATCACAATTTTACGCGCTGACAATGGTGGAGAGTTCCTCTCCCTGCACACCTTTTTAGACACCCATGACACCATTTTTCAACATTCATGCATTCACACCCCTCAACAAAACGGGGTTGTTAAACGTAAACATCGACATATTTGGAACATTGGGCGTGCACTTCGTTTCCAAGCCAATTTACCATTAAAGTTTTGGGGAGATAGTGTCCAAACTGCATGTTATCTCATCAATCGCATTCCTATACCCTTATTATCCCATAAATCTCCCTACGAATTTTTACATGGTCACTTGCCAAATTACTCTCACCTTCGCGTGTTCGGATGTCTTTGTCATGTCACCAACCTTCACCCAAAACACAAGCTTGACACTCGTGCTCGCCGTTGTCTTTTCCTTGGATATCCCCTTGGTCAGAAAGGTTATTGTGTTTATGATCTTGAAACGCATAAAATCTCCACTTCCCGTGATGTCCACTTCCATGAAACAATTTTTCCCTTTGCTCACTCACCACCTGAACATGACGATGACCCCCTCGTTCTTCCACTTATTTCTCCTGACTCATTACCCACTCTGCCTAGTCTCCTACCTCACGACCCATACCATCCTAGCCCAAACCCAGATGCCCTGAACCACACCACTACCCAAACTCCCACTCTACCATCCCCAATAATTCCCGACACCCTGCAACCCTTCTCCCCTATCACCCCTGATGTCCCTGCCTCCCAATCCCAAACACCCCATACATCCCCACCAGAGACTGCTCCGCTCTCACCCACTACTGCCTCCCATTCCCTCGCTTTACCTGCCCTCTCCATCTGCACCGTCTTCACAACCTCACATTCGACACTCTTCCCGCTTGACCCGACCCCTTGCCTATCTCAAAGATTATGTGGCGCACCATACTGCTTTGCTTGCGCCTGGCATCGCCTCTTCCTCCGTGTCCAGCACCAGTCATCCTCTCCACCGGTATGTCTCTTATGCCTCCTTATCTCCTGCTCATCAAACTTTCATCCATAATGTTTCTTATCAGATGGAACCCACATCTTATGACCAAGCCCGCCATGACTCTAATTGGGTCATGAACACTGAACTCCGAGCTCTTGAAGAAAATCAAATATAATTCGGATGGTACAATTGAGCGGTACAAAGCCCGACTCGTTGGTAAGGGTTTTACTCAACGCGAGGAGATCGATTACAAGGAAACCTTCGCTTCTGTTGCTAAGTTGATCACTGTGCGATGTTTGTTGACTATTGCCGCTGTTCGTCATTGGCCCTTACATCAGATGGACGTGTAGAATGCTTTCATTCACGGAGAACTCCACGAAGAAGTGTATATGTTGCCTCCTCCTAGTTATCGTCGACAGGGGGAGCGTGTTGTATGTCGACTTCAAAAATCTTTGTAAGGACTTAAGCAAGCGTCCCGCAGTTGGTTTCATAAATTTTCCTCTGTCATCCATGACATCATATTCACACAATCTCGAGCTAATTATTCCTTGTTTACTAAGGTCTCTGGCAACTCCATTACCATTGTTTTATTATAAGTTGATGACATGGTTATTACAGGTAATAATGATAGAACAATCAATGATCTCAAGCAATTCCTTAGTCTTTGCTTCCGAATTAAAGACCTCAGGCCTCTAAAGTACTTTCACGGAGTTGAAGTTGCACGGTACAAAGCTGGCATTGCCATCAGCCAGCGCAAGTACACAATTGACATACTAGAAGAGGTGGGTTTACTTGGTGAGAAGCCATCAAAGGTCCCAATGGAACCTGACTTAGTGCTACTACCCACTAGTAGTGATCCTCTCAAAGATCCTACGCAATATCGACGAATGATTGGGAAATTAATATACTTGACAATCACAAGACCGGAGATCACATATGCTGTCAACACCCTGAGTCAATTCATGCAGGAACCTAGGCGACACCATCTTGACGCAACACATAGACTTCTTCGATACCTTAAAAATGCTCCTGGACAAAGTTTACTGTTTTCTTCTCAAAGTAAGCTGAATTTGATTGGCTATTGTGATGCGGATTGGGCACGTTGTCCGATTACTTGCCGTTCAGTTACAGGTTATTGCATTTTTTTGGGCAACTCACTCATATATTGGAAGAGCAAGAAATAGGTCACGGTAGCACGATCATCTGCCGAAGCAGAGTACCGTTCCATGGCTGCAGCAACTTGTGAACTCACGTGGTTGAGATACTTATTGAAGGATTTGCAAATAACTCATCCTAATCCGGCGAAGCTGTGTAAAGTCTAGATTTAAGTGTTTTTGGCTTTCCTTGTCAAACTTGTAATATTCATTCACATAAGCTCTTAGATGAATTTCAATTAGATTAGTCTTAGGATATTACTGTTGAAGTCTGATCCTTTGAAGAACCAAGCATGTCCTCAAGAAAGGTTTGTACATGCATATGCATTTCACGTCATAGTTTTTTATGTCTTTCTGTTCTATGGTCGGTCCGCGACCCCTGGATGCCGAGGGCGTCCTTGGGGTGATCTCGTAGTTCCTACGGGGTGGAGACGATGGGGTCGGTCCATGGATTTTTCTTCCTTTTGCCCGACGAATCCAAATCCAATAAAAAACTATATCAATTCAGCTCTCTTTTGTGAAAAGAAGTCCAAACAGAATTTCATTCCCAACAATGAGATCCTCCTCTTTTTCTTTTCGTTTCACATTTATCATCAACCAAATGGGGAATTTCCATTTCTTCAACTAGTACCGATTCGATTGATGGGAGAGATACATATGTGGATTAGTACAATTATTATATTATTAGCATCGTATCTGTGATTCCACGGGATAACGCATCGTCTGGATTTTTCTTTTTCAATTACTCCCGCCATTTTAGTTTTAGGAGAGCATAAAGTAATAGCCTACGAAAACTACATTGTTAGTTCAGTTAAATAAAATTGACATCCTAAAATACTGAAATAAAAAGATAATAATAAGAAAATCAATATTATTAACGCAACGAAAAACGCTTTAATCCCTAATTTTAAAACAAGTTTTTATTCATCACTCAATGGTTTCCTAAAAAATATTGAATTGAATTAACTCCTTCAAGCTCGACCAAGACATAACTTTACTTGTTCAAAAATAACAATTAAGGTGAAGCAGGGTCAGGAACAACGAATCCTTTAAGGATAAAGAGATTCATTTTGCAAGTTCGTGTTATAGTTCTATGATTCAAGAGTATCATTTCCTATTTGATCCCTTTGAATTCCATATTCGAAGCTGCATCTGGATCTATTCATTAAAAAGAATCGATTCAATACATTTCTTATGCACTTGTTACACAACAACCCCTTAGAGGAAGGGCCAAGGTGTGGGGACAACTGCAGGAGAAATGGGAAGTTTGGGCTCTAGAGGGGATTTGGTGTTGCTCACATTTTACAAGAGATGCTTACTTATAACCATCATATTAGAGCTCGCCAAGAAGTGAGTTAAGAAAACAGATAGGTTTGGGACCTACCCCCGAGCATAAAGCCCTCGTGAATTCTCTCTAAGGGGTCTCTCTAAACCACCTTCCCCAACTTAGGATCCAACCAACAGCGCCTTGTCTTACTCCCTTAGTTTGTCGCTCAAGAGCGATCATGGGTCAATTTCGTTCCACTTAACTCTGCTTTCATGGCCATATATCTTTCCGGCTAAGGAATGGGAAACCTTTCTCTTGCCGATGAGTTGTGTTAGGGGTGAAATGCCACTCGAACCTGCAGCTAGCCGGTTCTCCCGAAACACGACGGTGGCTCCATAATTCGAGAGGGAGATGTAAGAGGAATCGCAGGAGACTTTTAAAGTTTTTTTTGGCTCCATTGTCCCTCAGGGGAGGTGAAATCCGTAGGAGAAGGCAGCCCTCAGCAGCGAACGGAAGCCGGATTCCAAATTCAGAGTAATGCTCTATCGTACTTTCAAATTACTAATTCACCTCGCCCATTACTCATCAAGACCATAAATAACAGCAATGCACGCCTACTGAAGTACAGTACCGGTATTTAAAATCTTTACTTCTCTATTATATTGTTCAATACGCTCATGAGGTATTACTAATTTCATCTCGTTCGAATGGTTACCATGAGTATTTCTTTGTTTTTTTTTGAAAATAATGCCTGCAGTAGAAGGACTAATCCGTTATTTCTTTCACCGATTGAGATTGTTTAAGCAACTCACGTAATCGTTGACCTCTTGCCAATTGATTCTGAGTAGCTTTATCGAGATCAGAAGTTTTACTGACTAGTTATATCGTCTAATCAAATAGAGTATCTGTTTCACCCAGAAATCTGGCACACCAATTAAGAAAACCCACATGAGTTCTCTGACACTGTTCAGACCCCCGAGACTGGTTTCTCACCGTTGATCTTTTGAGATTTGTTTTGCAAATGACAGGTGTCCCATGGGTGGTCTGCTATTTTAAGGAAGTCTAGGTTTTCATTGCAACTTGGTTAGAACAAAATATCTTGGAAAAACTGAGAGTGCTTTACAGCCTCTTTGCTCCCTCTCGGTTCAGTTTTGAAAACCCAGCTGCAAACATATTTTCTGTGCATTAAATTCTTGTGTCAACCCACACAAAACTTTTGAAAACTTGTTTGCATTGTTCATGGTCTGAACAAAAGATCTTTGGACATTGAGAGTGCTTTAAAGCCTTTTGGCTCCCTCTCGGTTCAGTTTTGAAAACCCAGCTGCAAACATATTTTCTGTGCATTAAATTCTTGTGTCAACCCACACAAATCTTTTGAAAACTAGTTTGCATTGTTCATGGTCTAAAACTTGAAATTTCCAAATCTTCATATAGACTTTTGTCTTAGATTCACATTGGTTTCTTCCTTCAACCTTTTGAGCGAGAGAAACTGACTGGTCATCTTTTTGAATCCACAACTGCATTTCATCTTTATATCTTCAATATCATTTGCATAGTTCATGCTTGGAATCGGTGCCACAAGAAGATGAGCTCGTAGGTACAAGCTGCCCTCTCGTGAAGACCGAAGAGATTTCCATTTGGTGCTAAATAAGGTTGCACAAAGGTACAAGCTGCCCTCTGAATATGCCTAGGAATTGAGCTTATTGTGTGTGTCTTTGTATGAACCTTATTCATCACTAGTGGATAGGACTCCTTGGAGTCCCCCGGTTTTTTAACCCAATTAGGGGTTTTTCCGGGCACCAAATTGACGTGTGTTATTTGATATAACTTGTTTACTTATGTCACGAAGTATGTTACATGCTCCCTCTGTGTTATTTGATTTGTGAGATATGTTAAGTGCATGTTTATTGTGTTAAACTGAATCTGTGTTGTATCTGACTAGTTGTGTATGCTAGTCAATTAAGTTTAATTCCTATATCTGAGTTTACTGTCAGTAACTGTCTTGTATCTAGTTGACTAGTTATTCCGACTAGTCATATAGACAAGAGTTTGTGTTTGTTATAGGTTATTCCGTCTGGTATCAATTTCAAGCTGTTTTGTGATAATCAAGTTGCATTACACATTGCAGTGAATCCTGTGTTTCACGAGCGCACCAAACACATTGAGCTTGATTGCCACACCATTTGTGAGAGGATTCAAAGAGGAGAAATCAAGACAGCCTATGTACACACTGGGGAACAAGTGGCTGACATGTTTACTAAGCCACTGCGAACACCTGCTTTTCATTTGCATCGCCGCAAGTTAGGCGTTCTTGACATCCAAGCTCCAACTTAAGGGGGAGTGTTAAAGGAAAGCATATTTTGTTAACATGATTGTAGGGATTGTAAATAGTCAATGATCTGGTTAGAGCTATCATAGGACCAGATCGTAATCAACATGTAATTAGAGATTGGTTACCTAGAATAGGCTGCATCTAATTGAATAAATCTTGTATCCTTGTATGAATGAAGACACAGAAAATAAACCATTCAGCAAACACTTCAAATTTAACACTAGAAGGTTTAAATAAACTTTTCTTTTTTGAATACACCCCAAGTCATTTGTAGCGTTAGATAACCTACATCCTAAGATCCTTTTATTCAAGTTGGCAAACCTACTCTCGCCCTTTATTGTAGAACAAAACCCTAACTCTTAAAGGCACATACACATTGATGAAAAGCTTATTTTTTTACAAACGGAACATGAAATCGACTGTTTGGAGGTTTCACATGAGGTATAGCTTCATAATTTTTTTTCTTCATTTTTCATCGATTTGAACGAT